>JAUZNK010019226.1:0-21241 GCA_035046665.1 Euphysa ruthae
GACACACCGCCCTTGGTACACTCAACTTTAGGTTTACCTTTTGGTTAATAGACTTATAGACTTAGAACTTAGAAATTAAAAAAATTTTTTTTTTTCTTTGCTAGAGCTATGTGATTAAAGTGACAAGTCCGCAATAATTTGGGATTGCCATAATTTTTGCGATTTTCGTCTAGAAAATCAATTTTACACCATGCGTCAAATGTGACTTTGTGCTAAAATTTGAAAAAAGTCTTAATATATTATGTCCAAGATGGTTCACGAAATATTTTGATCAAACCGTTTAATAAACACAATACGAAACATACCTTCCATCAACAGCACTTGAACGCCTTTCATATAATTCGTCTCTTCTAGGATCTGATACCCTAGAAGTATAAGGATCTGCCGCCCTGGCAGCGTAAGGATCAGCCGCCCTGGCAGCGTAAGGATCAGCCGCCCTGGCAGCGTAAGTATCAGCCGCTCTGGCAGCATAAGTATCAGCTGCCCTAGCAGCGTAAGTATCAGCTGCCCTGGCAGCATAAGGATCATTTGCCCGGAGTTTGTATTGATCAGAAGTTCGAGACAGAAGATCATAAGAAGATCTGGAAGGAGGATAAGCACTTGCAACAGACCGGTTTGTCTCATAGGAATCTCTACTTGCTGAATGTGGATAGGGATCTGAGCGACTACCTCCATAAGCAAGTTTCTCTCGAGCAGCAGCATAAGGATCATCTCTGTAAGGATCAGGTCTATAAACACATTAAAATTATGAAAAAATCTTAAAATACTCAAAATATACAAAGTCATCGTAATTATTTATTAAAAAATTACAAAACTTTATTTGGAACTTGCACATAGTTAATTTTAGAATTCTAATTGGGTAAAAATTAAAAGCACCAATTTAAAATTAATCATTATCAAACAAATTTGAGACTACTTAAGTCTTAGCATACAGCTATTACCATAAAATAAATTAATATAGTTGAACATAAGAACCGCCAAATAACTTTCAAAACATTTACCCCTGAGTCAGGCAAGTTTTTCTGGGTTTCAGAGTTTTTTTTCTCAAATTCTCTCATTTTCTCCAGATTTCTGTTCTCAGTTTTTTTTCAGTTCCCTAATATTAACCAAAACAATAAAAAATAAATAAAAAATAATATATATAATAATAATATAAAACACTTTCCTTGAGGTTTTCTCAGGCAACGCCATTCCCAAACCAAAACTAGTGCTTTATTTAATAATTTTTCGATTCAGTTTCAAAAAAGAGAATTAAAATTTAATGAAAATGAAAGACTAACAATAACTATGACATCATAGCGGTTCTCAAATAAAAAAGATAAACAACTTTTGATAGAATAATTAAAATAAAATTCTGTACAAAAAACATCAAGAAAAATAATTTTAAATGGAAATATAAAAGGAAAAATCCAGAAAATTACAGAGCTCAAAATCCATTAATTTCAAAAAAAAATTTTTAAAATCAATTTTTTACCCTTATGAACTATGGATGCATCACAATTGAAAAAATTTTAGATTTAAAGATTCTTTTTAGATAAGTAAATTCTTTGATTTCGATTTCAATTAGATTTTTTAGTGAATTTCACAAGGATATGGATGATAAATTCATACAGCCAGTTCACTTGGCTAGGGGATCATCTGTAGAATGAGGTAGTAAATCTTCAGTGTGTGGCCCCAAAATAAAAGAATCCGGTGTATAAGATGTCACGCAGGGAGTGTATTGCATGTATATACTAAAAAGGAGCAAAAACAAACTGGAATTAAAATAAAGCACAATTGATGTAAATAATCTATTTCGAAAATAATCAGGGTTCCAATTATTAAGAAGTCTATAACACACTTTCGTAGGGCCCGTTTGGAAGGTGAACCTGGTTTAATTTATGGTGAAACCAGAAAAAAATATTTATACAGGGACGAAAAAATATTTTGATAAATTAATTGTTTTAGTGATATCTGAATATCAGGAACAAGAAATAATTTTTAATCATTTCCAAAATCTTGTAAAGGATTTTAGAATCAAGAGCAGGATTAGAATTGTATGGAATGTTTTGGTAAAATATAAATATAGACACCTTCAAAATATTTTATTAAACTCTATTATTATATTGCCAAAAAAATATGCCTATAAAAATATTATTTTATGAATTCTTTAAATAAATTATGTAATGCACCATAAATAGAATAAATAATGTAATGGGACCTAATTTGACAGCAAATATAAATTATGTTTTTACTATTTTAAGCCAAAAACTAGATGAATTATATGCTAGAGACACAACACTATTTCAATAATATGAAAATAAAACAAAGCTGCTAAATAATGCAAAATTTTACCTTGAAAGTGGGCTTCTAGCCCTTGCGTATTGATCAAGGGCATAAGGATCACGGACATATGGGTCTCTGGCATATAGATCTCTTGAATATGGGTCACGTGACAAGTATGGTTCTCTAACATATGGGTCTCTAACGTACGGGTCTCTAATATAAGGATCACGAGCATATGGATCCCGATAATAAGCATCACGTGTATATGGATTTCGACCATACTCATAGTCACGCTCATCTCTTCTGTCCAATGGAGGGCGACGATCATAGGATTCTCTACCATGATCCTTACTTCGTGAGGAACCACCCCGACCACCACCTCTTTTTTCTAATCGGGCCCTGAAAGCAAAACAAAATTTCAATACCAATTGTACTTAAGAATCTGCAAAATAAGAAGCAATGTAAAATCTAAAAAATTATCTGAAAATTTTACCAAATTAAATAATTTATTTTGGTTGAACACTCAGCTTGGAATTTATTTATTCAATAATATTGAAAGGTCAAACTTGGGCCAATGAAATAAGTTGCATCAATCGGAAATATTTGATTAAGAACTATTTTCTTCTAAAATTTCTATGAGTCTAAAAGTACATTCATTAATACCGTAGCAAACATAGCTAAATTTACTTTTAGTGTAATTTTATTAGTAAGCAGGGTTAGAGCATTACTTCTAAAATATCCATATGACAAAAAATTGATGTTACAGAGTTATATGCAAAAATTAGAATATACTATCAAAAACATTTTTCTTCCATTTGCCAAAACAAGATCAATTAAAAATAAAATTCAAGTAATGTACTCCGAAGAAAGAAAAAAAAAAAAAATAAATAAATAATAAATAAATTCTTGATTTCTCAATTAGATTTTTTGGTGAATTTTACAAGGATATGCATCATGAATCCGCACAGCCAGTTCACTTGGCTAGGGGATAGTCTGTAGACTGAGGTAGTAAGACTATCCCCTATTCCAAAATAAAAGAACTGAGTTTAATAAGATGTTAGGTAGGGAGTGTATTGCATGTTTATACTAAAAAGAAGCTAAATCAAAGTGGAGGTCAATTTTTAAGGAAAAAATGAAAAAAATATATATATTTATTTATATTTCTCAGAAAAAAAAAATTTTTTTTTGTTCCTTCTTGGGCCAGAAAATTTGGCCAGAAAAATTTTTTAAAACAGATGACAAACAAAAAAGCATAAGATAGAAATAAAAAATAATGACTTTTCCCACGAAATTTTACTACATTTTAGAATCAAGACCCAGAACCCATTACAATTTTTAAATTACAGCTTTATTTGAGTAATTTAAAAGCCATCTCAGAAAATGAAGTCAATACAAACATAAGAATTTTTCATTTGACTGATTTCAACTGCTTGATTTAAAAAGTAAAAAAAGATAATATAAGCACAGATTTTTTATGGAGGGAAAAGATGGCAAGAATAAATGATGGCAAAAAAAGACTTCAGTAAAAAAAAAAACTTCAGCACAGATTTATTGGGTACTTGATCTCAAAATCTAAGCCACAAAAACTATTTTTTTCGTACTTATAGGACACTAGATTCAATGCATAAAAATAGACTATATTTAACAAATTTATTGTGAGAAAAATAGCTTACTTTCTCAAGGAACATTCTTGTGCCCTATAAATATAAAAAATCACATATTAAGAGAAACCTACTAAGAATTTTATCAGCAAATTTTAATTATTTGAAAACGAAGCATCTCAAAAATAAGAGACAAAAAAATCATGCTTTTAAATTATTAAATAAATAATTATTATTAATAATTAATAAATAATATAAAAAACTTGAATTTTTATCTTATTTGTCATATGCTGCAATTATTTGATCAAGTATCAAAAATAACACAAAATTTTAAAAATTCATAATAGTTCAAAATGTCACAGTGACTGAAACAGAGATTATAATACTTTACCTCAAGTTCATTTTTTGTTTGATTGTGTTCGATTATGAACATTTATAATTCAGAAGATCTGAATGATCTTATCGTCGAATCGGGAGTAGCTCAATTTAAATCTCCCATTTGTGCTATGGCAACAATCAATAACAAAATTTTTTGTTTTTGCTCTCAAGTGGATTTGAACCCAAGCAATTTTTTATTGCAATGCAATATTATTGGAAAATGTGTTACCGCTAGACCACTACCTTAAATGTTTGGAGTAAAACGTACTTGCATTAAGAAAAGCATTAATAGCATTAGGTCTTGTTACAAGTTTTACCAACAAGCTTAAAAATAGTTTACTTTTTATTCATTCAACTGAAAAAAAATGTTTTAATAAGTAGAGGCTTTCATTTGCCGTCATATAGAATATTTTAGCATAAAACAACTGAACATCAATCATCAATCACTATGTGCCTGTGTTACAGTAACACTAAAAAAACTATATACTATACAGTATTCTTAAGATATAGCAAGTTAAAAGCTTTTGCCTACCTTCTCACTCCATTCTTATTACTTATGAACAAAGCTCTAACAAAGAAAAAATGGTTAAAAATCTGCTGAAATTCAGAGGGCTGGTACCATGACATCATAAAAAATCATAATTGTTTACTTTCAAAAAAATCATGAGCAATTATAAACTGTTTTTTTATTTTTCTCAGAAACTGACTGGTCCACATAAAAATAAATCCAAGCAAAACATGAACAAACTAAAGTTGCTTGCTTAAATAAATATGAATAATAGCATAAAATAAAATTTAACCACTAAACTAAACTCGAATATCTTTCCAAAACATCTTAAAACAAGTCCTAGTAAATATTAGACTCTCAGAATTATATTAAACCAAGAATTTCAAAAATTCAATTTTTAGGTTTAAAATATTTGAGCTTTTTATAAAAAGCAACAGCAAAGAAGACTGGGAATTTTACAGAGGTTATGATTTAAGTTTATAGAGCAATTAACCCTTTGAGCGTCATATGCAAAATTCTAATCTATAAGCTGTAGAAAAAGCAACTAACAACAACTAAAAAATGAAACAAAAGTTGAAGGAAATTTTGAGTTTTTGATGGCCATTTCTATCACAGTATTTTGAATCTGTGTGAAACGCCAAAAATGTAAGGAACTGCCAAACATTTTGGAAACAAAACTTAATAATACCAGTAATAAAGCTTAATTCATTTGTTCCCAATAGATTTAATGACCTTAATTTGAAATTCAACTATGGGTAACATGGTTTCCTCCCACCCCCCATCTTAATGGGGGATTTAATTTTTACATTCTTTTGAGAAAAAAGATGGGAGAATCCTACATGGTGACTTAAGATGTTATGAGGTAAGTTAAGAAGGCCAAGGAAACTAGTTATTTATAAAAATTTATTACTCTGATTTTAACAAAACTTGCTTGTATTTGATAAATACAGCTTCTGTACATAACCAACACTATTGGGGTTTTTCTTTATTTCCATTTTCTTAATCTGCAAAAATCCAAGCCACCTGCCTACCTATGGGAGGAACGAAAAAAAAAATTATATGGGGGAGAAGCCTATATAATTATAATTTTATGAGGGAGAAGCCTATATAATTATTATTTTATGAAGGGGTTAAGAAGGCCATGGAAACCATGGGCAAATTTTTCCCCTTTTAAGCGTGTGTCATTTTTACACCATGTTAGTATGCATTAAGGTTTATCAAGGTGGTATCTCTATTTTAATACTTGATTATATAAAAAAAAACATTGATTACACAATTTTGTGCTGTTTAACAAGATATCTCTTCTGGTTATCCACATTAGTTTGTTACCCTTGACGTTAAACATGTCTACATTAATAAACTACTTTATTTTCATGTTTTCCAATTTGTATTTAAACCAAAATTTAGGTCAATCTGGCACATTATGTAAATGCCTGACAAAGTTACAGAAGATAAAAAAAATTTTCACATAAAAATTTATTGATTTTCAATATTCTTATTTATATTTGGACACACATCTTTCACTGGCCCAATAGCAAATGTGACAAAGAAATAAAAGTGTGGACATATATATAGGTTTTTAGCATTGAAAATGTAAAAGTTTACCTAAAATTTAGGAGTGCCTAATTTTTTTTTAAACAAATAATTGATACTTACCAATGACCATCCTTTCCACATTCAAAGCACTTATCGTCGCCTTCAGGTAGATTCTGTTTGTTTTTCGATATCTGCAACAAATTATGATAAGTGACACTTTCATAAATCATATTCCTCAGATTACAAAATAAAAAACTTAAACTAAATTTCCACAACTATTTTATTCCACAAAAAAAAAAAAAAAAAACAATATTACAGAGAGTTTTTCAAAAAAAGGTAAGTCTTTTGATTACCTCTGCCAGAAATAAGATATAACTTTTTGCTACGCTATTTAGCAGTAAGTCTTTTTTCAATAATTCTGCATACATACTTCCTAACTTTCAACGAAATAACTGACACTAACTTGATTCATCTCAACAAAATTTTATTGCTACCATTGTTCCCTCTACAGCTGTTGGACCAGATGAAATTCCTTTAGCTGTATTACAAAAATAGTCTTAATAACTCTCTCTCCGATTATCCACAGACAAAATCCTATTTTCCCTCTTGCTGGAAATTTGTATCTGTTGTCCCAAAAAAAAAAAAAAAAAATCTGGTGAGCAATTTGATCTTCGTAATTACCCTCCTATTAGTCTTCTTTCAATCATTAGTGAGGTCTTCAAATCATTTTTAACTCATGTGATAAAGGCTGACTTAATAAACACTTAGATTCATATTGTAGAAATCCGAAAAAAATTTAAAGAAGAGCTGATACACAGCTAAAAAATAATGATAAAAGCTTATTTTTTGAAAAAAAGACAATTGCCGTCTAATTTGCCTTTGACAAAAAACATGCTGACATCTAATTCACAATAAAAAGAATTAACAACTAGTACTCTCATATTTCAGTGACAGAGGGGCTTCCCTGGCAGTCATTTTAATATATTTTTTTGAATAATTGGTGTATGTATATTCTTGTACATTATATATGTACATCTTTCTACCCCTAGTAACAAACAACTATGTGCATTTGTATTCCATGAAAAACATTTTTGGCAAGAAACTATTACGAACATTCTTTTAAACTAGCACCACGTGAATAAAGGATTTAACAACTTCATACCATTATTACCATCACTGTTTCTCTGTTTCCCTATCATCATAGTTTTTATAAAAAATATGTATATTTATAAAACCATAAAAATCAAAAAGCAAAAAAGTAGATTTCGAAAAGAAATGGAAAGAAAAACAAACGGGAAAAGATTTAGTCATTAGTGGAATGACTTATATATGATCAGCAGCTAACAAAGATGGTATGTCAAAAGGTAAAATGTTTATTATATACATTTCACATTTCCTTACAACAGTTGTCATTAAAAGGCATGTGATGACTCAAGTTTATATTGTTCTGTGATGAATTAAAGAAGAGGGGGTTTGACAAAAAATTAATTGTCGTTTTTTAACTAATCTTTGGCTGAATCAATCTCTCTATCTTTTTGCGTATGATGTATAACAGGACCATAATGAAAATATTGCTGTGAAGGACAATTATTGTTCCTATCCTTACCACCGTTTGTTTTTTATCTGAATTTTTATCCGTGTTGTTATTTTTTTTTATCTTGTCTTGTAATTTTCATCACCAGGATTGAAATCTATACAGCCTTTTTATCATGAATTAGAATTCCTACCCCCACCTCTCCCCAGCCTTCACAGGCAAGGCCATGATTGGCCTTGCCGGAAATTTTTTTTTCGAAATTAAATATTCTAAAACATCTAAATTGAGGTTGCTTCCAAATTTTTAAAATAACCATAATATACAACACATACAGCAGAGATTAATAATTTAACTCTTTCTTCTCTTAAAAAATGTTGCCACATTTAAATTTCAAAAAAACATACGCTTTTTTGTATAGATGGGTTTCATCCAAAAAGAATTTCCCCAACTTATGCAGGTGCTTGTAAAGCCTATTTTTTTGAGCCCTCTGTGATATATATATTAGGAAAAGTGTTGGTCCAAGTGGTGTACCACCCTGTGGTACACCACCAAGGAATTTCGCTAGTGCGGAAAACGATCTATATATACATACTTTTTGTTTCTGATGAGCCAGAAATGATTCAATCCATTTAAACAAAAAACCTTTAATTCCATAACTTTTAAATTTATGTAGTAACCGTTGATTTGGTACAGAAATCAAATGACAGCAGAAAAAACAATGGGGAGTATTTAGAAAAACTACAAAATGTAAAGAAAAAGAAGTCAAAAAAGACAGCACTGGAGTAAAATGAAAAAAGAAGAAAAAAAAGAGAAGACAAATGGAGATACGGAAATAAGAAGATTTTGAAATGGCGATTGAAGGCAAAATCCTTGTTATCAATTCAGAAAAGGAAGAGATTTTTTTTCTGAAAATGAAATTTTAAATGACACCAAACCAGATTCTCAATCTCTTCAAACTTTAAGAAAATTGCTTTTACCACCAAATCTGGAACCAACAGTTTTACAAAAGTTTAAAATTTACACAAGTTGTTGTTTGCTGTTGTATTCCAATACAACAAGAAGCAGCAGTTGACAACTGGAAAGCGTATTAAATTATTTTTGGAAGACAAAGATGGTCTAATCAGTGGGATTGAGCTCGATTGCTTAAAAACACTGGTTGGTACTTTTTAAGAATCAACTCCAGAACATTTGCCCCAGGACATGTTTCTTTCCAGTTGAGGATGTGATTGCTGGTCCATTGTCAGTTAAACCATTAAAGGGAAGAAAATAGGAAGTTTCTTCTTATTTAAGGCTAAATGAACTGTTTATTTGTGTAAAAAAGGCTTAATAGAAAAGAGTTGCGAGCCAAATTGCAGTGTTTGCTTTTTTAGTATCAATTCATTTGTATAACTATATAAATATGTGACATGCATACTTAACCGAAGATAATCTCTCTAAATCAATTTGTTTTGCTGACCTGATATGGGCTTCCATCTTGCTTATCAAGTTTATTGGGGCTCTTATTGGGAAAAAAAAAAAAAAAAAAAAAAAAAAAAACATGAATATATTGTAAATAAAATTCTTTAAATGTTTTAAACAACATATCATAACCAGCCATTAGGATTCCATTTTCTTTAGCAGCAAAGTCAGTAAATTATTCAGGAAATAATAAGCAGTTTTGGAGGGTAACTATTACGCATCTTTTATTCTAAATATTTCGTATATGCAATTGGTTAGTAAATAATTGTTAACTCAAAATAAAAGATGGTAGTTAGAGCTACATAAAAATGTTTACATTGATGGCGCGGTGTAAAAGGTTGGCACGTAAAAGCTATCTTTCTTGAATATGCAGACCTGATCGTGAATGGCTTATGGCCATATACACCCGTCATATATGATTTAGGTGTACAAGGTGCCGTATAAGATATGATACCAAAAAGTATTATAGTTGAAGTTGTCAAATTTTTATTTAATTTCATGACAATTATTTCTTTAATTGCACACGTTTAAAAATGGTGACATATGTTACTTTTATTTACAAAAGTATTGTACAGTGTATTGCATAGATTCAGATAGTTTCACTATTTATTCCTGAGCAGAACAAGCTGAGGGATGTTGAAATGGTGAACCGCAAACACCATTACTGAGCTGCAATTCAACTTCTCTATTTCTCAGTCTTAACTTTTGGTTACAGCCGAAATACTTTTTTAAAATACTGCACACATTTCTTCAAAACAATATTAAATCAACCATGACTTTCTTCAAAACAATATTTCAACCATTTTCTTCAAACTATTTTAAAACGAATTGAAACAATAAGTATAATTTTGTCATAGTTTCTCAAAAAAATAAATTAAAAGTAGAATGAATAAGTAAGCATATCTTTCAGAACATTAGCTGTAAAGTTAACCTTGTACCAGTGTTCTACCCAAGCGATTTTAGAATGTGGGCCACTAAGCTAAAATAATATAGCGCAACGCTGAGTTACCTAAATCTACGCTAGATCAGACTATCGCTATGTTAATTTTAGATTTTTTACAAAATATAATTATTCATTAATCTATATATCAGACAGATTACAACCATGTTGTTAATGCTACCATTATGTTTCTCTTATCGGCCAGTTTACACTTCTGTAAATAATTACTTAAAACTATATATTTCTTCTGTTGCGGGTGCTGCACTCTAACACCAGAAATATAATTATGAACTGATAAACGGATAAATATGTGTGGAGGCTATCATTTCGTGGAAAATATCTTTGGCTGTTTCAACTTGTGTTATATATATAAAACAGGTTTTCTCAACTTACAGCTTAAAAAGTGTTAAGCTTATAATGTATTATAATATATAAAGAAACATGCTTGAATAATCAATCTTCGTTACTAGACAGAAGTAGTTATGAAACGTAACAACGTCATTATTATAGACAGTACATTTGTGCCTTGAATACTCAATCCATATCTTATTAAGTCAAATGAGATTAAAAAATCAACCTTATTTCTTTTATGAAGTTCAAATATAAACAAATATTTTCTCCAAGATACCACCTTACTGTACACACTGATATTTTTTACACAGAACTCGATTTTAATGCACACTCAAATCTATTGAGTAGAAAACTACGCACTTTTAAAACAACAGTAATTGTTAAAAAAAAAGATTAAACCACATTCTCATTGGTCAGATCAGCTTATTAATCATAACAATCTATTTAGCTATATGTGATTTCACTAGTTCGTGATTAATGAACGGTTTTGTTCTTGCAGTGTTGTGGTTGTTAAATTATTTCAGCTACTAACAAATGGAATATCTTATTATGAGCACAGAGATGGAGAGTTGAAAGATTGAAAAAACAGAATTATTAACGTTCTTTTTAAAATAATATAAGTACAGCAGTTTTTATTTCATTTTATTTATTTTGTTTAAGGTATTTTATATTTTTAAAAAAATGAAAAGACAAAAACAGTTATCTTTAAATATGTTTGGTGGAAATAAACCTAACGAAGTTTTTCTTCTGTGTAAAAAGGTCTTACTTCCGAGAAATGATTAGTAATTTTAAATATAAGTAAAGGCAATGGTTGTCTGGGTGAGAGGATAAGGCATTGGTCTCTGGGATCCTCGAGTTGTGGGTTAGAACCTTACCAAAAGTCAAACAGGAGCTCTAAGTACACCAGAGCCAAACATGTAGAAATTAGTTCAAAAAACTATTTGTTGGCCCCATGTTAAAAATATGTAAAATATAAAATACGACGTAAAGAAAACCAATGGAACTAAAATAAAATATAAAATAAACCTGTGGACAAGAGCTAATTATTCAGCCATATTGTTAAAATTAAAAACAAAACAAATATGTTTATGTTTATAAACCTATCTAAATAAGAGTTATTATAAAATAATAGTTTTTTTATATATTATTTGTTTTTATTATTAAGAATCTCAGTTAAGTACTGGGATTTCAATAACTAGCATGAAATATATAAAAATACAAAATGAAATGAATGAGGGTCAGTAAATTATACATTAAAATATAAAGTATACCGCTAAGAAACAAAGTAAATCATAGACAAGCCTGACACTAAAAATGTATTAAAATACATAAAAGGCGTAAAAAGTGCCCTAGGTGACTTGTTTTCTCCATGATCAGGCCTGAATATTTGTAATAATTAAATAATTACCCTCCTTGACTATACAATACTTGAAAAAAAAAAAAAAAAATTGACACTTTAAAAAATTTTACATAAAATTAAAAACTGTAAGCGGGATCTTTAGGATGGCGTAAGTCATAGTATATGACTTTAATTATTTTTTAAACCCCGCAGTTTATCAAAATGGCTATTATTGCAAATTTCCTTTGAGGATTTGATTTCTGATGGCAAAAAATTGGTAAAAAAGGTAAATCAACTGACGGCAACTTTTAGCCTCTGAACTTTATATCTAATTCTGATGAATGGGGAGGTGTAAGTGACCATATTTGTGCTTAGTCTCAAAAAGAGCAAGAACATAAAAAAATGCAAAATTAACTTTTTCATTCAATCAAAATCACATCCCGAAAACAGCTAAACACAAACTTAACACTTGAAAACTCAAAACTTTGCTCCAACACTTCCATCAAATTATTCAAAGTATAAAGTAAGTTTTTCCTTCTTGATCAATGATATGATGGTTAATAAATCGAAGTCGTTTCTAGCTTATTAAGGTCAACTTATTTACATATCAGTATTATTTATATGAAATAAAGAATTTCTATCTATGAGGAATACACTGTTTGAAAAATTGGATGCCTTTTCTTCCCCACTCCCTTCGCCTTCCCTCCTTTCCTTCCCCAGCTCCTTCACAGTGCAGCCCAACATGCTTTTTTACTGTAGTATAATTTTGCCATAGTTGCTCAAAAAACGATTAAAAACAATTTTGGAAAATAATTTGTTTGCAATATTATTAAAAACATTGTATGAGCAGATAAAATGAATTAAAAGTAGAAAGATTAGTACACATATTTTTCAGATAACCAAAACATTAGCTTTAAAGTAATTATATTAGTCGTCTGCGGTGTTTAAAAGTACTTCTGGGGAATGAGCAGTAATTTTAAATAAAGTATAGTCGATGAAAAAAAACGATAATAAAACTTAAAATAAACCTGCAGACGAGAATAAACCATACTTCCAAGAACTGAGCAGTAATTTTAAAATAAAGATGATGGAAAGAAAAAGAATAAAACAATTTAATTTAAAGTTAACCTGTGGACGAGAGGAAGTTATATACAGTCCAGGAGTTTAAAACCTACTTAAAAGACCAAACGAAAAAAAAAATATATATATATATATATAAGGCGAAGAAGTACAAATAGTTTAATAAAATTAAATCGTTTTTATTTTCAAAATTCTCAAAAATGCTGTCATAACAACGCGTTTTAAATTGCTATTAATTCCACTTAGCAATCACATGCTTTCTAAGAATCTGAATGTTTAAAAGTCACAATATTTTCAAAATGATTATTATTTTTTAATGAACTACTGTAATTTATTTTAAAATTTTATATGTGTTTATCGAGTAGATAAAATGGTTTTCTGGCCAACCGCGTTTAAGACTTTCTGACACCATGTGCTAGTTTGTTATAAAAGTTTTTGTGGTTTTAACGCAGGTCATGAATAATTAATGACTAAGGTTAAATTGAAATAAACTTCGTAGTTGCTAAGAAGCAAAGCAAATCGTAGGCAAAATAAGCACTTGTATATTTTATGTATGAATATTATACTGTGATTCGACAGTTATTGTTTATGATTTATTCTTGTTGCTTTGAAATATTTAAGTTGATCTTGTAAGTATAGTATTGGCTGCATTTTTAAATTTAAGTAAATGGTTAAATTAAATTAAGCAAATGAATGCCATGTAAGGTGGGCGACTGCCGTATGATTTTTCACGAGACAAAAATCATTGAATTAAGTAGGATTGGCTGAACCTATCAAACTGAAAACAATTTTGGGTACATTGTAACATGCAAAAGCAAAAATATGCACATATATAAATAATTTAATCTTCTTACTTGGTTTGTAACAACCTTAGCATATTAGCATCAAAAATGGCTTAGCTTTAACATAAAACTTTCTGTAAAAAAAAAAAAAAAAATTTACCTGTATAACCAACTTGCGTCCTTCAACGACCAACCCACTAACATTAGCAATGATAGCATCAGCGTCTTTTTTAGTCTCAGCAAACTAAAAAAAAATTATCTTTAATTATTGAAACGAGGGAGTGGGAAATTTTATATTTTTATATTTTTTTCTGTATGCAAAAATAAAACAACTCAATGAGTTAAATTTTGGTGAGTAGAACTTCAGAAATGTTTATAGTCTTATATTTATATTATATTTATAGTCTTAAGGCAAACGTTAAAACTAACACAAGGTTTGTTCCTGAAAAAGTAATTTGTTACTGACACATACCCTTGATATAAAAATTGAGAATACCAAGTCAAACAATACATTCAAAGTTTAAGTTTGAGACTGTATGATACCTTTTTACATGTGAATTTAAAAGTATTGAAAAATAAATAACCATTTCGTACTAATATGATAAATCCACAGAGATTACACTTTTTTAATCTACAGCAACCCAGGCCTCTCTGGATGAGGCACTTGAGCGTCTCACACACTTATCAAAGCTTCAATTAGGCTAGAAATATCAAGGGCCTTGTTTCATTTTAAATGTATAATCACTTTTATTTGTAAGCACTTTTTTTTTTAACATTTAATATTTACCTGTAAATTTTTTTTTTAAACTTTATATCTAATCAGGCCTGTGCATCTTTAATTTAAACTTGGGTGAAAAATTTACTTTTGATCTAATTAATTGAATGTATTCAACGCTTTATTGCAATTTCTAACAGGCCTGCAGAATAAAAAGCCTTTTAATTCTCTCAGACCATATTTTAGTTTATGGTTTGAACTTTATTATTTTTTATTATTATTATTTTTGAATTTTATGAAGAAATTATTATCACAGTGATATTTCTAAAGTCAAAATTTTCATAATGAGCTTCTCACTCTCTTTTTTTTATGAGGCTTTTTCATACTTAAAATGCTGTTAGGCCTTACTTAATCTGCTACTCTTCTTTCGTTTTGTTTATTGTTTATTGTTTCTAACATCTAGAATTTTTCGTTTATTGAATGCTATCTGTGGTTGCAACATTACTTCATTTTATAGACATTTTAACTAGTGAGAGTGTTTATCTCGCATTATCATACCATGAATACAATACAATATTCAACAAAAGCAATATTTTTGCTACGTCTTTAAATAATCAAATCAAGAGGTTTCCAAGAAAATTCTTCTAAAAGAATTTGTCAATGAGCTTCATAAATTATATAACAATTCAAATTATTCAATCATTCTAACAATTGGTTTATCTTCTTTGAATTTTAAGTTAAACTCTAAGATTAAATTCTTATTTTATATTATGAACATTGAAATTTTGTTTGTAAATTTTTTAATGTTACAAGATGTTATAGGCCTTGAACCTTGCTGCATTGGATAGCACTTAAAGCGTTTATTATAATCATGTATCACATTTGATTGTGAGGGATTCTGCAGAATTGTTAATTTTTTTTTAGAAACCACAGTATGAGTTTTATTACCTAGCTACTGCACAGAAAGAGGCTATTCTGATTTTTAACCCTTGTATGAGAAAGCAAAGGTAAACAAGCAAAGGTAAGAAAGCAAAGGTAAGCAAGCAAAGGTAAGCAAGCATAGTAAGTAAAGTAAAGTATGTAAAGTAAGTAAGTAAGTTAAAAGTAAAGTAACAACGTATTTCCAAAGTATTTGTATTTTTAACATGGGGCCTACGAATAGTTTTCAAACTAATTTATTATAGAAGGGGCTATAGGTTTGGTTCTGTTGTACTTAGAGCTCCCATTTGAGCTTACAGAAAATAAATGATTCCGAGGTGGGTTTGAGGCCACAGTTCCAGATCCAGAGACTTATTTGCCCAACCAGATAACCAAACATCAAACAACTTGTCTTTATTAGATCATATTCTCTCAAAACAGAGTTCTCACTTTTAAATAAATTCATTCTCTCAAATGCTTCTGACAAGATCACACAGCAGGGTTAACTTGAAATTTCTCTTTTTGATCATCAGCTATTTTTATGATAAATCAGTAGACACAGACCAGGTTCTAAAAAGTTTTAAAAAATTCTGAAATATGTGGCAACTATGGTAACTATGGTAATTATTTACTAAATGAAAGTTAAGTCAAGCAAGTTTTTAATTTTAAGTATGAAAACTTTGTTAATGTTTATGTTGCCTTTGTACAGGTTTTTCACAAAAATATAAACAAACTATTGACGATATAGCACTCAAGAAAAGAAGTAAAATTAAAAAATAATTCTCAAGAGTGGTTTGACAAAGAAATTGCAGAAAAAATAGCTACAAGGCATAAATTTTATAAACAATTTAAAACGACAAAAAACAGATGCAGACAAGGAACTATTTAACAGAGCTAAAATTGATGCTCTTGGAAATATTAATAAAAATCTTTTTTATTAATAGTTCCAAGAGCATCAATTTATTAACAAGCTTAATTAAAGTATAGGCAGACCTAAAAATCCTTGAAAAACTTTGAATGTAATAGGAGTTACAAAATCAAAAAACCCATCTTCACAATCCAATTTTTGTTTAAAGCAAGAGAGTAAGTATGTTTTTGCTCATCTTCCTAATTGCTAATGCTTTTAAGAATTTTTTTGAAAATCTTTCAGCCAATCTCTCAACTCTCCTTCCAAGAGCATCAATCGTTTGGTGAATTATCATCGGTGTTCTTTTAATCAAGACTACCACGGTATCAATTCAATATCAATTCTTTAATCTTTGATTTTATATTTTCAAACTAATACTCTTCTTTCTTTTTTTTCTACTTTTCACCATTTATTTTGTCTGGTTACTTTTATTAAATATGAAATGCTCTGATCCAACCTCACTGTGATTATGCATGTTCAGAGTCATATCTAAGTGTATTTTGACATCAGTAAACAGGTTTGGGAGCCCAAGCCATGTTTAAATTTATCAATGTTTTCATAAGATGCTTTTGGGTTTACTAAAAAAGTAACATTTTCAGGTTACTAAACTTTATAGCTGAAGCTAATTATAACCTTTTAATTTGCCCATTATCAGCGTAAATAAATAGTATTAAATTTTTTATGTGCCCAAACTCAAGCAAAACAAGTGTCCCCAAACTAACTCTGAATATGACAATAATATTCTGCCTGGTATTTAGG
The DNA here is from genome assembly GCA_035046665.1 of Euphysa ruthae. Lineage (NCBI taxonomy): Eukaryota > Metazoa > Cnidaria > Hydrozoa > Anthoathecata > Corymorphidae > Euphysa > Euphysa ruthae. The sequence continues at coordinate 17,072 of JAUZNK010019226.1, forward strand.
CATCAATGAATCACTTAAAATCCATTTGAAATCTGTACAAAAAAAATGATAAGATTTTGTTTAAATATTCGTACCTATATTGATGAACAGAGCATAGAGCCATAAATTGGCTACCTGTTGATAAAAGAGTCAATCAGGGTATTGCTGCACATGCATTTAAATTCTGCAGTAGACCAAACCTAGATTGCTACATATCTGAAATCTTTAAAATTTCTGAAAATAGAAGAACTCCTCTATAACAGCAATATATAAATATAGATATTTTTAAATATATTCACAGATATTCGCAGACCTAATAAATATAAGATAGATTATAATTAGCAATTTCGATTGCAAGGTTCACACTCCTGAAGTATTCCACTTTAAAGAAATATTTTCAAATGGAGACAGTTTTTGCACAAATCAGGTGGGCTTAATTAATTTATTTAGAGCCAAAGCGAAGGAGTATAGGGCTTGGAATCTAATTTTATTTTATTTTCTAAGTTCAAAAGAGTGTATTTTTCATAGCTGGTCCTCTTACACAGTATACTGCTAAACTGGTTGTGTTTCTAGAGCTATTCTGTTACTTTTAAATCTTGAAAATAGTCATTTATTGTAATTTGTAAATGTGTAAAGGGTGTATAAATAACTAACTGGTAAGGTAAACATGCTTTTTATATGATTATATTTGGTGTTCTTAAAAAAACACTAAAGTAAATTCAGTGATTTTTTTTTTCAGAAAGCAAAGTTTGTGCCAGCACTCACCAGACCGCACCTGGTAGCAAAGCCCATGATGATTTAAACGACTGGTGCTGCGATCACAGTCGCTAAGAGGCCCGTTCCAGCACCACCCAGAACAACGTCTACCACAGTAGCTCTGACATCAACACAGTCGATAACCTTTATGACCCAACTATATTTGTTCACAAGGTCTGCCCCAGACTTGGCCATAGTATGGGTTTCATTTAATGTACAGATAAGGTATCTATCTACTTTCTCCATGTCGATTTTATAAGAACCATTTCTTTAATATGGTCATTCAGTACCATAAATACTACGTAGCTCCCACTTCTGTCCTTTGATCATCTCACAGGTCTTGACATATTGATACGGTTTTTTGGGCTCTAGTCTCAAAACTCAGCGCCACCTTGCCTTTGATTTCTATCCTCAAATGACCCTCCTTTGGGAGTGTAGCAAGGACAATCGTAGCAAACCTATTCCAACTATGATATGTTGTGACGATATACAGGACACTGTATTTCTCTGAAGAGTCTGTCATTATTGCTCTGTCATAGCCACCAGCTTAGCCAACCCATAAAAGTGCCAATGGAGAGAGATATAAGTCATCCTTATTTACAGAAATATCTCAATCAGGTGCAAGATCATTGCTCACCGGGTTCTCCTTTAGGACCAAGAGCACAGGAAGCTCCACGCTCACCGCGTTCAACTTTGGGACCAGAAGCACTGGCAGGTCGACGCTCACTGGGTTTTACTTTAGGACCAAAAGGACCCAGGTCTCCTTTAGGCCCAATTGGCCCTGCTATGCCACACTTGTTTATAGTGTCATCGGGTTTAATATCATATCCCAATATGTTCACCATCTTGGCTGTGTTTGGGTATATGAGCCCCACCCTAAATTGCAAATGTGGATCAATATAATGTGCTTGAGATAGATCATCTATTAGAAGTCTATATTGTTCACTGGTTGCTTCGTTATTGACCTCCATAAAGCGATCTATGGCACCAGGGGTAATTTGAAAACATAAGCTGCGGACTGCTTTTTTGTTGGCTGGGAACTGAAAGACACATGTAGACCATTTATAAATGTTGGTGACATGCATGTCCACTTCCACAAAACCAATGAAGAAACTAGGATAAGTGTAGTGTTTAACAATGAGAATGCTCTTTATTTTTTGGTCGAACTCGATTGGCTTTTCGGGAATAGCAGTGTAAGCCATAACTGGAAGACCTTTGGCTTTGAACGTAGTTATGATCTTACAATATGCTGGTTGGTCTCGCCGTTAAAAAGAAAGGTATTGCGCTCATACAGTGACTGTGGGTTGAGTAGGAGGTCTTTCACTAGTAGACTAAATTAATAAGCTCCTTAAAAACACAGGCCTCACGGTCTTAGTGAATACGGCTTAGATGAAATCATCTATTTCAACCTTTCAGTGGCTTAACTTGTGCTACTGGGTTACCTAGCAGGAACAAAACTCGAGGCTAGAACCAATGTTAATGCCAAACTTTTGGACATCACTGGAGGAGTGAACAGCCTTCTCGTCTATATTGGCATTATCAAGAATACGAATGTAGGCAGTTTACAAGCCCCGCTCCTGCAAACCATTCCACTGGGCGATGCCAGACCTGGTGAAATAATGACTACGAAGCTCATTAATTGAACACACGCTCATTCCAATCAACTGAAATAGATCTGTCATATATAACATCGATATGGAAGCTGTTCATGGAAAGAGCAATGTTAACACACATCTACCCAAGCCTACAGGTTTGTGGGTAGCGCCCCAACACAGACTGATATAATCAGAACTTACCACAAGAACTTACCACAAGCTAGCTTCGTTTTGAAACGGGCGCCAAGCATGCTTTTATCAATCTCTCCGATAGCTATGTCAAGGTAAAAATTCAGGTCGTGTGCACTGCGGGTAGAATCGTAGCTGGTGATAAATTAGCGTTGACCAATCTATTTATGCATGGTCTGTTCAGGAAAGTTACTCTAACCAAGAGATCTGGATGAGCCATGTCCAACTTCGTCGAGCAGCGATACCCTTATCAAGCGATGCTACTCATGCTAATATTGACAATATTGTCAAAAACAAGAACTGGGGTGAGAGTGATACTGGTCAGCTTGAAGGATGGTATCCAGACACCCAGGCACATTTTGAGACGCCAATACAGGCTTTGTTGTTCAACAGACTCTCGTGGTAGAAGAGGAAGCAGCTAATGTAACTGTCATGTTCCGTCCGTTCCTGGGGATGATACCACAAAAACAGTTGCTACTGAAAGATATGGCCCTGTGGTTATCCTTAACTCAACCAAAACCAAAGTTTACTTTAATTGCCAGTAAAGCAGTAGCTGGAGCCACTATTAGAATCACATTTGCCCTTTGGTTTGTAAAGTGAGTAGAAATGACAACTGCCACAAATTTCATGATAGAGCATATGATGAAAGAGAAAATTCTTTACCCAATGGACAGGACTCTCTTTCACCTGTAACAAGAGTCAAATAATACTCGCTGTAGTAGCTGCAATAAGATCAGAAAGAAGCAGGGCGGTCTCGCTTGCTTCCAATTCAAGTTGCCTAGCAGGTTCGATCATCCAAGCTGCAGCCTCAGAATGCCACTCGTGATCAGGGTTGCTAGTGTCACTATTAATCATACTCAGGATACTTAGAATTGTCCTCAACAAGTATGCCTTTGACCTCAATGGAAAGGGATTTGATGTAGATGGCATCTATGCAAACTCGTAGGACGTCTTCTTGGGGGAAACGTCTCAGCCTCATTTGGAGCGCAACATCGGTGCATGTGAAGACAAACGCCCATACATGAAACCACTGAGGTAAGCAGCTTCATTGTGGTCATAGATAATGTTAGAATCGTTACATTGTCTAGCACATTTTCCATCGAACGGGAAGTAGAACCTGATTGTTGGCTTAACACCAATGCTATAAACGACCTCTCGGGCAATGAATTCTTTCATATCCCCTTGTGTCGAGTAAGTTTCTGAGCTCTTCAGGCCTTGCCAAAAGCAAACCAGTGAAGTGAAGTAAATGGCGCGAGTGTTATCGCTCAACAAGATGGTGTTTTATGGTATAGCTAGAACTTCCAAGTAGTTGGATATCGCGTAAGCCGTTTGCGCACGTCTAAAAATGGTGATATATTACCTTTTTTTACAAAATTATTGTACATTTTATTTTATAGATTCAGATAGTCGCACTATTTATTCCTGAGCAGAAAAAGCTGGGGGATGTTCAAATGGTGAACCCCAAACACCAGTACTGAGCTGCAATTCAAATGCTGCATTTCTCAGTCTTAACTTTTGCCTTTTGCTTGTCTGCTATGGCCAAAATATTTTTCGTCAAATATTGCATATATTTAATTAAAAAGATATAAAACGCATGTCATGAGTTATAAAATTTTATTGAGCAACGTTTCAGGAGTCATGCTGCTCCTAT
>JAUZNK010019237.1:0-21237 GCA_035046665.1 Euphysa ruthae
ATAGGGTAATAGTATATCTGTACCCTAAACCTAAAGCTCTGCGAAAACTCCAGTAACTGTATCCAGTTTGTTTTTTTAAATCGAAGCTAAAACGAGAAATGTGATTGATTATCATTCATTCGATCAATTTCGATATATATCACTGGTTAAACCCGGATTATATATAAGGATCAAAGTTTATCTTGCTATTAAAGTTAGTCAAACATCTTTATAGATGACGACCATATAGTGGACACCTTTTTTGAGCAAAAACTTTTTACGTGAATGTATGGAATGAGAGTTATATAAACTTAATGAACTACTCATGTATTATTGAGGACAACTAACCGATACCATTTGAAGACAAAAAACGAAAAAATTTAAATTAAAGCAATGCGATATTTCAAAATATATTTGGATGAATTATTCATATTTATGTTTCAATTAATCTCGTTTGTTTAAACCTTGGCTGCACCATTCCGAGCACTTATTTTAAAACTTTCTCTTGTTTTTTTAAAATTTTGGAGCTTTTAAAAACCAAAACAGAAACAATCTTCAAGTCCTGATAATGTTCATTATATAGAGCTTTGGTTGTCATGAACTAAAATATAAACAACATAAGAAAATAAAAAAGAAAAACAAACACTTTTTGCTAGCCTAAAAACTGTTTATTTATCACGTTTTGTTAATCAAAATATTGCCTAACATAACAAAACGTTCAAATTAATGGACGAAATGAGACTAAATGTAAGTATCTGCAATTGCTCTAGTTTAACTTCCATTCATCTATTTTTTCAAACAAGATAACTCATTTACTATCATCGTTTATATATCTAGTAGAGGTTTATTTTTAATAAAGGTCACAATAATTTGATAAAAAAAATCCGGTGCTGTTTTTATTTCTAACAAAATGGGGATTGCCTGTTTTTCTCTTAAAGCATAATTGAGATGGTGCATTCCTGAACCGTTATTTGATTTTTATATGATCTTTATTCTTAACTTTTACATGTATATAACTGTTAATGTCTACTTTTCCAGTAGATATTTAGTTTTATACTAAGCATGTAAACTATAGTTTTATCGTAAATCATTTATATTTGATATATCGGCGACAAAACATAGTTTAAAAGATATTGTGTTGTTCCATAAAATTGTTGCACAATTTATGCTATGGTTAAAGGTTAAAAAGAGGTCCCAAAAAACTACCCAAATATGTTATTTCATTCTTTAACACATTTTGTTGAAATCAAAAAGAAAATTCCGATCTGAAGCTGGTTCAGAATTTATACCAGGAATGGTTTAGAGTTATTTTTAGAGGTTTTGTTATGTGCTTCTCTCTGATAAGCGCCCTTAATATCAGAAAGAATTAAGCTTATTTACAATATTATTTGTTGCAAATTTACGAGTTGAAGTAATTTTTGCCTGAAATTTCAAGAAAAAAACCAAAGGTCGCGTTATTAAGTTATTCTCTTTGCGGGATAAATAAGAAAGCTAATTTTTTACGTCAAAAAAAAAAAAAAAAAAATCGAAGGTCATAATAATTAGGTGTTTTTTACACGATTTTTCCGTTATTAAACAAACATCTTAGCTACATTATTTATTAAAAATCGTGTACAAATACCGACATGAAGTCGATATGCTGTAAGTTCTCAAATTTCATAAGAAAGTGACAAAAACGCAAAAATAACAGACATTAATTACATTAATTCACCAAATAAAAATAAAAATCAATTATAAAATCAAGACATTATGTTTTGATTTAATTAAACTTTTCAAGCAATCACTGATGGACGATACTTTTGCCAATATATCTTTAAAAGAACCTTAGCTTTTAATTATTATATAGAAAGTATTAAATCAAAGAAATTCAAAATTATTATCAAAAACATTTTTTACAGAATAGTTAGACGAAAGTTATCCCAGACCGAATGATTTTTCGATGTTCCAAATTAGCCATTTTTATACAATGTTTACTTTAGGTTTGATTCATAATAAGCATTCTAAGCACCAGAACTTGTTACTCATCTACCGACATAATTGCTATGAGGTGTGCTGGGTTGGCAATACTGCTGTGAGTCCATTTTTAATTCGATAGAATCTAGTCATTAAGCAGTCTGTTGGTAAGTGACTAGCTCTATAAAAAGTTATTACCAGCATGGAAAGTTGACATAGCAGAACTAAAGCTATGCATCCAACCATTTAGGCTAGCAGGTCAAGGTCGTTTCTTTGAGATTGCTTAACCTGCAAACATTAAGAAAAAATAAAATAACAACCTATCGTGTTAAGGCCGGTCTATATTAAATCAAATCTAATAATAATAACATGTTATAACTAAAAATCATTCAAAAAAAAAAAAAAAGAAAAATTGCGTCCTTGCATGGGGCTGCCCTATTGGGCTTAGTTTTTACGAGGCGGTGATAATAAAGGCCAACGTTAAAAGAAAGGTTTTGAAAAAAAAAAAAACTCTAAGTAATTTGCTTATTTTTTGGAAGCCAGTTGACAACCACTTCCCTTTAATGTTATTATTAAACTAAACTTAGCGAAACAAAATGTTCTGATCAACGGTGTTTTTCAGTAGTTACTGTATTCATCAGATGAATTACAGGTTATTTATGCCTTATCTTAGGTAATGAAAGTTGCTCAAAACTATGTAAACAAAAATATGACTCAATAGTATAAAGCAAGAAATGTAAGAAAATTTGAATTAGATATATGTATAATTACATATTACTATTTATACAAAAGTGTTATATTATATAAAAAGGTGTTAAAAACACAGTTTTTTATAATTTCAAATTTTCGATAAGTTTCATATAATTTTCAGGAATGACATAATGTACAGAGTGTGGCAAAATTAGGGCTTATATACTAATTAAAATCCTTTGGTAAAAATAAAAATTCTGTTGGTTAAAATGCTCGCTATTTATAAACTTGCAAAATGTTAAAAATGATTGGCTACAAAAAATAATTACAATTATTAAAATATCAGTTAAAAATTACGTAGAAATATATTGCTGTTGCTAAGCAACAACCCTCTTAAAACAACACAAACAACTTTGGGCTATGACAGTTCATTTATAAATAGATTGCTATTTTCCCCCTGAGGGCAACAGTCATATCTGATCCTCGTAAAAAAAAAAAAAAAAAATCACGTACTATTGATATTGTAAGTGCTCTATCTATCAATCATGTATACTACCAAGGGCATCAAACTAAAGTGAACAACCAGGAAAGAACTCTGGTTAAACAACGCATCATAATGTAACTAACGTCCGTCAATACAATTATGTAATGCAATAGTGATTCAACCTATTACTTATCTTAATACAAACCTGGTGGAAAAATATCACACGCTTAAAATAAAGAAGACAAATTTACCCATAATCAAATATCACATCAAGTTCATTAAGTCCATGGGGGAACAAAAGAATTAAGTTTATACAGCCAAAACGACTCTTGTCTACGCAAACTAGTAAATTCCGTGCTTGCTCCATAAGAATAAATTCTCATTCCTCACTGCCTTTATGGTTTTACAAATTTTGAATACCAAAACATCTTCGTTATGCAATTTTTAAAAGAGCATTAACAAAACTAAAGGGAGTACTTTAGGCCTAAGCTCAAGCACTGGGGAGTTTCTTTTAGGCTGCTGCACGTGCGTAGAATTAAGATCGACAAAGTTAAAATTATCAAGTTTGACTTGATATAAAAATAAATATTTTAGCATCATAAAAATCTTGAATGATTGCTTGCAGATCACATTTTTTTAAAAATTATTCTCTGAAAACCTAAGTTATGAGCCCATTTAAAATTTGCTCTTGCAAAGCTATTTTAAAAAATATTCACAAAAATTTTTACCATAAATGCAAAATAAATGATACCACTTTTAAAGGTAAATTTTGTGTTGGTCAGTCCAAACTTTATTACTTCATTATATACTATTAAAAGTAACGTTGATTAAATCAATAATTTTTAAGAGGTATATTGACTATAGAGACCAGATTATGGAGTTGCAATGTGACAAAAATTGATATATTGCGCTTTTCTGTAATCAAGAACTCTGCGTACAGATTCATGTTTTCTTTTAACAAAGAATGAAAGTATAATTAAGATTAAGTGAAATCTTTTTATTCAAAAGTGTAAACACATTTTTGATATTAGAAAGAATGTCTGACTCCCTAAGCTATTTTTAAAGTGCTTTAGCCAATCAAAACGCATTTTCTCAATTTTTTTACCAAGAAGACATTCAATTCTTGAAATATTCTGTTAAACTTGAAGTTGCGCCCTTTTGCTAAACTTGTATTTACGCCCTTTTTTTCTTAATTTTAGAAAAAAGAGATATTTCAAAATTCGCATAAAAAAATGGCATACAATCTTACAATCTAAATCTTATAAAAATGCCAAAACTAAAATACACCTTCCTTTATCGACTTAAAACTACGTTTTTATAGAAAGAAAAACCGTTAATTAGAGTTCTGAAACATAATTAATGAGAGTCTTCTTCGTCATTATCTTAAATAATTAAAAAGAAAAAAGTGCAAAAAAATATAAAAATACCTTTTTTTATTTATGCTACTGTTTTCCTCACTTGACAAACTAATAAAATGAGAGAGATACAAATTTATAATACAGTTAAATGTTACAAATATATACAATAAGCTTATCAGGGAATTTCTATATAAATTGTTTAGATTTCGTTACGCTTTGTTGTGTTCATTCGAAGCAACATTTTATTGACAAGCAAAAAGCTATACGGATATCTACGAATGAAAACAATTCATGCATTTGGAGAACACATTGTTGTTTCTCACAAAAAAGCATTCTTATTTTTCTAAAAGTATTAGTCACATTAAAATTTTGATTAGATAAAATCGAAGAGATTAACTGTTTGCATAGCTATTTCATTATCGATTGCTTTTTTTGCCATGATTTGTTTTTTTTTTCCAATATTTTCCTGTGAAAGGTGGGATAATACTAAACTATGGAAATAAAATTGATTACTTTATTGACACGTAGACAAAACATGCTAAATAAAAGCAATGTAACAATACTATTTAAGGCTTATTTTTATTTTTTCACAAATTGGTTTCTGATCTCTTAAGATTATATTATAAGAAATTGGGAACGAGGGATTGGTATCTAAATTATAATACAAGAAAGTTATCTCAAAGAAAAATATAAAGATACATTTAAAAATTATTAAAATAAGATCCTTTGATTTGACATTTATTGTTTTAATACATTTATTTACAATAATGTGTGGATGTCAGTCGGTTTAAATGAAGTTCATAATCGTGGTTTACTCCTCTGGTCACGAACATTGTTTCAAAAGGGCTCAAAATATTCTTTGAGAGCGAAACATACTCATTCTTTGAAAGTATTATTTCCTAAAGCCGCATAAATGAAATGAAGATTCCAACCTCAAAAAATAAACTTTCTTTTGAATTATTTTCCGATGTAGCAGAATATCTTGATTCCTTGTGAAAAGTGACTCCTTCAGACAAAATAAACCAGTGATTATAATTTTAAATGTTATGTAAACTTGTTATTAATTTTATGAAGTAAAGTATGATATTACTTAAAGCTTGCTGCAAAGTAACCTGTTTTTTTTTCTTCTAGAATATCAACTCGAATCCAGTTTCAGAATACAATTTTTTTTAGTCGGCAAAGAAAAGCAGAAGAAAACTTTCGAAATGATCAGAAGCTAAACCGTTAAAAATGTCACTGTTTTTGTATGAAATCATCTGCAGGCATGGCTGCATGAAAATTCAAACAAATGATCAAGGAAATGAATTTGTATATTAAGTCATAACGAATTTTCACGAAATTACCGGTGTAAACCAACAAGTTGCATCTGCATATCATAAACAAATGGACTTTGTGAACACCAAAATCAAAGTATCAAAGGTTCTTTTGTTAAAGTCCCTAAACGCAAAGTTGATGAAAAACCAGCTACATGAGCCCAAAAAGCTTTCAATGTTCCGAATTAGAATAATTCATTTTATAAACCATTAAAGGTTCATCGAAGCGCCAAGGAAGGAAGAATTTTGGCTCAGTAATATTTATTTTATGTTTTGTTAAAAAACATATTTATATTTTCTTAAAAAAGAAGATAGCGATATTCTAAATTCCAAGACCGCATGGTTACACGATCATATAATGGATGTTGCACAAAAGCTATTATGCAAAACACTTGAGGAGGAAGGTAACTATCAATCTGTGTTAAATACTCAGACGAATGAAGGGAACCCTTTCAGCCCAGGGTATCAGGATCACATCCACCTTTTACATGAGAGTGACTCGCATTAGTTTCTCAGTTTCTGCTCAAGTTCCCGGGTTCAAGGTTCAAAGATACGAAAGTTTGAAGTCGATCTTTAATCGTTCGTTCATGAAATCTGCGTACTTGTTTTAAAAGCCTGCGGTGGGAAAATCCGGACAAGTTATCACACTTTTGTACTAATCCATCGCGAGGACAGCGAGCTTTTCAGCTCGAGCTCATTTGGCAATAACGCGAAAAATTCTCTATATTAAGGAAATTTTTTTTTTGTTGACTCCGCAGAAAATTTATGTGCCTAAATTCGTGCCTATTTTTTCATAGTTTTCTCGCCATTTCTTTATTAATAATATTTGAACAGTAAATAATAATAATTCAATCGAGAAAATATTGCTTCGTATCCCCATTACTTTATTAATAATATTCGAACAATAGAGAATAATTCAATTGAGACAATAAAAATCAAAATCAAATCAAAATTAATTGCAATAAACTCTCGACAGTGAATTTTATTTAAACGTAACAAAAGAATCAAAATTTCCATTGGAATGTTTTCAAATATCTATTGTTCTAATATTAATTTTGTGTCTTTAAACATAATTGTTTTATAACAAGTAAGTTGAAATAAAATTTTGCATTATTTTAAATTAAAATATTTTTTTAATTAAAAATAATATTTTTTGTTTCACTTTATTGTATTTTTGCAATAAAATTTTGTCACTTTAAACCACCCTTAGACACACATCAAAGAAAATTAATTACACAATCATTAAGCGTTGCATAACTAAATTACGCAGTTATGTAAACAACTCAAAAATGACTAATCAAAATGGTATATTTTATATTCATGAAAAAAAAAATCTTAATGCTTCTTTTAAGCCCAAAAACATAGGTGACTAGTCGAATCATTCAAGAAGATTTACATATTTGCAATCTCGATGTTAGAAAAAAAATTTTAAATATAACGGCGACTCCTCAAAAACACTTGTTTCCTTTCACGCAGTGATAAAAAAATTTATTCAATACATCCGTATTTGACCAAGAATTTCACCCGAAAAACTAAAAGAAATTTATTTCTTCCTGGAAGATACTCTTAAAAATTATAGAAAATTTTGGTCTTAAACTGTTCTTAAAGTTTTCTCACTTCTCTTAGGATTAAAGGTTTTTAGAACAGATGCTTAAAAAAAAAAAGAAAAAAAAAATATTTATATTAAATGTATATACTTTTTTATTTTGACCATTCAAATACGTGACACATGTTTGACTATCATAGAAAGTACAATAAAACTTCAGGCAAGCAGCTGTAAACTTGATATCAGCGATATATTAATCTAAGAATAAATTAGATTTATTTAACAAAAATAGGGTTTAAGTGGAAGAAAAATGAGAAACGCGTCGTGTGGTCGGGAATTACAAGGGAAAATTCAAAGGAGAGTATTATTAAAACTCTCAGATTCTTTCATAAAAATTATTTTAAATTTGAGAATATAAAATTTGAGAATAGAAAATATGAATGGATATTCACAAGATTATTTTCAGAAAGGCATGTTACTGGCACTATCAGTCCAGTTATGTTACCAATGAGGGCATTTCGGATGCTTTTGAAAAAATCAGCAGTGCCGGAGATATTGCGAATTAATTCTACCTTCAATATTACAGCTTCATATTGAGTTTACAGTGCCAAGCAGATTGTGTTAAAATTTGCGTTCTTTTTAAATAACTTTAACCAAGGTGCAGCGACCTATTTAGCTGGTTGATACCAATTTTTGATACCAATTCCGGTTTTGGTCGGAATTCATTTAAAAAAGCTTTTTTAAAAACGTAGAAGTAAGTAAATTGTGTAATTCCGGTATTGAATTATTCCAAAGTTTGACATAAAGAGTAAAAAAAGAATAAGGGAGGTATGTTTAAGTTGATGTGTAAATACATAGAATAGCGTTGGGGTTGCACAATTGCTGTTTAGCGGGAGGTAAATCATTGAGATATTCGGGTGATTTACCATAAATATTTTAACTGTCATTATCTAGGTCGATAAGAAAGGCTTTTAAGGTCGAGCTCCTTTTATAATTTTATGCGAGATAAAATCTTAGCATTAAACTCATAATTGTTGTTTTACATCATTTTCCTCATTTTTCATATTAACTTTTTTTGACTAGCAGAGCAGGAGAAATTCAAAAATGTAGCAAAATTATTTTTATATAATTTGTAAAAAAATTATATATAAGCATATTTTTAGAGATAAATTCTACTAAATTTGACATAATTTTGCTTTATGAGATTTTAAAGCTTTACATCGTTTTATTTTTTAAATAATATTTGTTAAAAACTGAAACGATTCACTTCATTGGTATTTAAACTGCTTTTCTACTTTCAGCTGAAGTTTCTAACAAGTTTTGGATATCGATTGTGCTTTTGAATTCTTCTACTCATTACTTTGTTTATAAACCTACTCTTAAAAAAAAAATACTTTCTATTTTCTCTTCTCACTTGAATTACTGCTGTCAAATCTCGGGGCAAACAGGAAATTATCATACCAAAAAAATACTTTCAGTTCAACGACATCCTATTCGTATTATATATAAACTTTCAACCCTTTAGATCTGATACCTCGGTATCATATAAAGAGCCAAAAATTCCCTTATTTTCATCTATGGTAAAAGCAAAAAATCTTCTTTACGTGTTCGATTCTATCAGGAAAAATTTTCTATCTTTTATTTAGAATTTCTTTACTGAAACTCGAATAACTCATAACCATTTAATAAGAAATTCTAATATTGGGAAAATTTATGTTCCATCCCGTAAAACACAAAAGTATGTTGGTTTTTTCTTTTTCGGACTAACATTCTCTTTGTTTTTTCTTTTTTCTGCTTGCAATGTTGAAATGAAACTTTCCCATGTCATTCAATATCTTTATTTTCGTTATTTCTCTTGGCTCATTCCTGATAGTCATGGAATATATTCCAAATAAAAGCATCCTGAAGAAGACAATACCACATTAAACGGCTATTTTTATAGCACGTAGACATTAATTTACATATTTGCCTAGTAGGGAGTTGTAAAATTCGAAGTAAAATGAGGCAGCTTAGTGGGTGTTCAAAAAAAGTTACCTGATAGGGACTTGTTATTAAATCAGAGAGCTGTGGGTTCAAATCTATCTCAGAACCTCTGATTTTCTTTACCGTAAACTCAAATGGGAGTTCTAAATACAGGAATGTTCATAGCGCGGGTTTCCAGATATCGGGTAAAGTGTATGAAATTCGGTTGATTTGGTTTCTCACGAAAAATCAAAGAAGCCATTCACTCTATAAAAGAACCAAACCATATCAACCGAATTTCATACACTTTACCCGATATCTGGAAACATTCCTTGTCAGTCCGAAAACAACCAATCTTCCTAAACGGTCCGCAGAATTCGTTTACACATTTCGAGCCTACACAAAACCTATAAAATCTCTAGGATTGATGATTATAACTAACCTGATGATGGGAGCAGTCTGTCTCCCGAAACGTCGTTCAACAAAAAAGTTTAACTCATGATATGTCGTTTTAATTTTTCTATTATTTATTAGTTTATTTATTAGTTTTTTTTCTGAGTGAATTAAGCATTATTTCTTAGTTTGAAGCTTAAACGATTAAGGTTTATCCCTGAAGAAAGAAAATGACACGAAGATACAGATTATTAATCAGGTTTTCTAATAAATTTGTTGATATCTGTTTAGTAACTTTAGTCACGGATAGATCAGTTGCATAGTTGGATCGAATGCTAACTTTATTGAGAGTTGAAACCAATTTTTACAGTTAAAATTTCTATTTGATGAAAATAAGGTATCAGTTAAAGAACGAAAATGTAATTCAATTGAATTTGAAAAACTTCTGGTGTTACTTTCCATAATCCTCAAAGATTTTTTGCACGATTTAAGTATGTCAATTTCGAGTGCTTCGTCTTTTTCAGATTTACCAGCGATTCTAATATTTAATGCTTAAGGATGATCCGGTGGCGTATACGTCTATATCTATATAACAAGGTACCAAAAACATAACCACTTCAATGGGAAACAATATTTCTTTCTTTTTAGAGAGTTTTGATTCATTATTGAAATCAACAGTATCATTCTTAACAACTTGATCTGATAGAAAAGCTAAAACATGATTTACTATTTCAAATCCAACTATGATCGAACTTCTTTGAGACAATTTTGGGAGTATTTTTTAATCAAAAGATACACAATTATAAATGTTTGGATAAAACTTTTCCGCATCACCATTGAAATTTTAGATGACATTGATCAAATCAAAACAAAGTGCATGATATCCAAGTAATACTTGGAATGACTTAAGCTCTGTTGTTGTTTTTTTCTTAATAACACCAATCTTCAGAGAGCTTTAATACATTGTGATTTATCATGTTTTTAAATTCAGGTTTAACATTGACTTTCTAGGGTCAGCAGCACAATGGTTTGAAGTCATCATGTGTCCTCCTGGAGCGTCCCTGTTTGATTTTAAAACGTTTTGAAATTTTTGTATTAGAAATCGATAAAAATTTGTTTTTCTCCAATCTGTGTGACAACAGTTTTCACTTCTATTTTGGCATCTGTGTCAATTTCAAATAAATCTTCGTTAATTGCAGATAAAATAGCTTCCAAGTTATCGCTTTTGAAGAAATCACTACTAAAAGCCTATTCATTATTTATAACAAGCAGAAATCGTGACATCCCCATCGGACCGACGTATATTTTCAACTATCTCCACGGAAAAAAACAAGGATGTAAACAGGCGGCCCAAGTACCCAGACTATTTCTTTTTTATGACTATGGTGTTATTATAGGCTGATTGTTGCAATATGTTTAAGTCATTCTATACAATTTTCGTTAAAGTAAACATTTTACCTATGACTTGTGATTTCATTTCTCTTTTAAATGAATACTTAGATCCAAATATTACCACTATCAATTTTTTCCTAACATGTTTTTAAAAAAATAACCGCGGCCAAAAGAGGCTTATACAAAATACAACCATATTTCTCTAATAGGTAATCGAAGTTGTGATAGACAAATTGAGTCTAGCCATTTGTACCAATTGAAAAAGAAAAACTAAGCTTAAGCTAAACTTAAAAAATAATCAACATAACATTGCTAAGGAATTGGAATCTCAGATTTCCTATCATAAAAGGGAATTTATTATCATTTGATAAAAATTGGAAAATCAGGGCTTCCTTTATTGCTAGCAAATTATTGAAAAAAGCTGTAAATGATTATAAACTATTCTTACCTAATATAATTTTTATTTCTGCGACTTGTTAATAACTCAGGATAAAAACATATGAAACATATAACTAACAAAATTTTTACCAAAGTGGTACAATTTATTTCTCTTTTGCTCAAATTGAACAACTATTTCTTAAAACGAAAAGTTACAGTTTTTTCCTTTTCTTATTTCTATTTATCAATTATCTTTCCAATGCACGTTTTTTATTATAGAAGAAGAGAAAGCAAACAGTTGCAATCTATTGTGTATTTAGTTTATATATATTTATATAAATTTTATATGTCTATAACGTTATTTTGATAGGTTATAATATACAAAACAATCATTAAAAAAATATTTTCTTGTTCTTTGTTTTTGAGTTTAAAGAAAAGATACATTTGTTTTATTGTACGCAAGTTAATTAATATAAAAAATATATATATATAATAAAAACCAGGTGGTAAACAATTTTTGATAAGCGAATAAAAAAAAATCCTTTTAATAAACAAACAATAAAAAAAACTGTTGGGTTTTATAAGGTTTTTGACCTTTAAAATAGTTTGTTGGCTGTTTTTTGGTAATTGATTGCCACAACCATTTTTATCTGTGAGAATAGTTTTGATTGGGTTATTTAATTTAAAAAGAGTTCTCTTTTCTAAAAAAAAATTAAATACACAAAGTGATGTAAAATATAGTCACTATATCTGTTCCTTAAAATAACTAAAACGTTCGAGTAAAAACTTTTTGGAGTACCCCTTTGTAATTTTTATCTAAAAACTCATAGACTTCGAATGCCGAAGCAAGCCCAAGTTGGCGATAGAAATACTGAAAATATGACTGTTCGAAGGAAAAACGTGTCCAAAGAGGAAAAAAAGATAAGAAAAGAAAATTAAAGAATATAAGTATAAAATAAAGCAAAAAGGAATAAATCTCATATTCAAAGCAAAATAGACACAAATTTCAAGCTACATAAAGAAAAAAAAAAGGTAAAACATTTAAATATGGCGCGTCGAATAAGCAAATATTACGCGTAGGATTTATGTCAATATATATTTGGGGTACAACTAAAATTTACTGGGGTTTGTCTTCAAATGCGTGTTGTGGTTTATCAAATGCGTGCGTTGTGTCATCTAACGCGTGTGTCTCTAAGTACGAGTGTATCTTAAATTGTGTGTGTGTCTCTAGTACATTTGTATGTCAAATTTCGTGTTTCTCAAAGTCAAATTTCGTGTTTCTCTAAGTAAGTGTGTATGTTAAATTGCGTATGTATTTAAGTACGTGTTTATGGAAAATTGTGTGGGTCTCTAAGTACATGTCTATATCAAATCATGTGTATATGTCAAACTATACATATAAAAAAAAAACAGTATATAAAAAAGTCTAAGTGTGTATTTCACATAAGGCCACCTAGATGATAGATAATTCCCAATTTATTTGCTAGAAGAAGGTAGAAGGTAGCAGATTTATTTGAGTTTCATCATGAAATTTCATTTTTAAAATCAATTTTGGGAAATAGCTGTTTGGAGGTGTTTAAGTAAGGGTTGTTGTTAAACCTAGACTGCTTTATAAAAAATTCACTAAAATTTACTTTGGGCAACTTTATAGCGAGTTTTGTTATATGGACCAAAATAAAAAAATCAAGGAAAAACATTTTTGTTTTTAGATTGATAACTAAGATTTTTTACAGTTAATTTTACACATAATGGGAAATATGGTATGGTATGATGTGATATGTATTTCAGCTCAGTACAGCAGCAATAGTATAAGTTTTCACTGTTAAATTTACAAAATATAACATAGCTAAAAGAATAACAGTAACAAAAATCGTATGTGTGTATATAAAACCTCGTACATTGAAAAACCTTAAGTGAAACATTATATTTAAATTGTAAAAAATGGTCAATGTACTAAGCTTAAATTTAGAGCTCAATTAATGTGTTTTCGATTCTGCGTATGATTTTCATTGTGGTTCTCAAACTCTTTATTTGATGATAATTTTAATTGAATTTAAGTGAATGCTGACAATTTGACGCAATCAATGGAGTCAAAAGTGTGCGTGATCTGTTTGAAAAATTTCTATTTCAACTAGAAAAAATTTAGAATAAAGGGGTTGGGGATATTGCTGCCATATAGTAAAGAGGTTTGGGACGTTGCTGGAATATAGTGAAGGGGCTGGGGACGTTCCTGCCATATAGTAAGGGGGTTGAGGACGTTGCTGCCATATAGTAAATTGAATTAAGATGTTAAACTGAAAAAAGTATTTTCAGTGTGTTGTGATGTTTTCGTGCATGTGAGATGTAGACGAGACTACACAAATGATTGTTGTATTGCTTCTACTTGAGTTTGGCCACCAAACAAAAATTCATCTTAAATTTTTTTTTTCACATATAAATTAAATTCATTTGGGTTAAATACAAGTCACGTTTCAAACTGGTACCTTGTTTTGTATAATGATATTGTATAATAATATTTGAAATAAAACCATTTTAACATGCAGCCATTTCATAATCTTGAAAAATTTGGAAGATGTTATTGTTACTATGCTTTTTTTCTGTAAATCATACAATCATTTGGGTGTATACCTAGTTTTAAACCTTTTAGTTTATTTTTGGCGGGCGAAAAAACATATTTCAGGTCATGTCTGGAAATACCCTCAAGCCCTGGTCACTGCTGTCCATAAGCACTCCCATAATCATTTTAAAAAATAGCCGACCAAATAAAGATTTATGATTCCATCTTGTAGCACATTTTATGCTACAAATAATATATACATATAAATTTCTGGTGCATTTGTTTGCTTTGGTGCATACAACTGTTTAGGCTGGATTCCATTAGGATAGAATAAAAGCTGTTTTATTCTTTACCAGGAACATTCATTGAAGTAGAAAGAGATTTAATTGGTTTCTTTATGGTGAAAAAGCTTTTAAGGACACCAAACTGCCAGAATTGGAAAAGAAAAATTGTTGATGCCAGTAAACTATAGTGGAAGGATGATATTCTCTTCATTTTCCAAAAAAATAAATGATGGATGGTCAGGGACAACAGAGCTTAGTATAAATAACTACATCAACTTTATCGCAGGCAAGGTCGTTTATCTCTTCGAACGCTATCAAAAGTTACATTTGTGTGTATGAATGTTTAATTAGGTGCAGAGTGTTACTTTTAAATTATTTAAAACGCTAATTAAGTTTTTATATAAAAAAATTTAAAATAATGTTTAAGAATGATTTTTTTTAAATTTTGTTGGCTGGGTGAAAATTTTACTTTATAAAATCTGACTGAACGAATTTTCCGAATGTGTTATATCGCTCATCATATAATGAAACAAATCTTTTTCCTAGTTCAATAATGCCAATTTTATCTGTTAAATTTTGAGAGCTTAGTATAGCAATATTTTTTGAACCGTTTTAGGTTCATTGTTGCCCGTAAACAAGTTTTGAGTCGTCGGGCTAAGGAAAACGATCTTTCTGTAGAGTCATTAGTTGACGGGTTAACCAACGAAAGCGTGCAAACTTTTATTACGTTTGGGATTAATACTTTATCTTTAATCTGTTTTAATATTGAATGGATATCGTCAAAACACTTAGCGGTTTCATTTTTACATATCTCTTTGAGAATGGAAACTCAATTCTTAATTGATCGGTATTGACATTTTCAATGTATAACTCGTTCAAATGTTCAATTCTCTTTTTAATGGAGCTTGCTGTGGCGGCGTTTAACATCTTTTCATTCAACATAGGTCTGGAAACTAGGCTGGTCAAATCTATCATTTAAAGAAGCAACTAAATGGACAATACAGTCAAAAATACATATATTCGATTTTGCTCACCAACTGTTGAACTGTGGTAAGCTTCTGCAGATGAATCTTAACTATTAAAATAATGTAATATTGTAACAGAGAATAGATCGGTCTCTTTCTTTTACGAAATAGCATTGGTTCTTCCAACAAATCGATTTGCTTAGGGTACGTTTTTTTTTGCTTCAAAAAACAAACGGAAAGATTAATCGTTGGGCATTTTCTTCATTGTTCGTTTACAGCAGAAATTTTTTTAGCTTGTAACGATTTTGAAAAATTATCTGTGAGTGAATATAATAAGTATCCAAGACTTAAACCAAGCGGAGTTGGCATAGTGGTAGGATGTTTGACTACGGAGCGAAAGGTTACTAGTTCGACTCCCACCTTTGGCGGGAATTTATTTCCACATTATCTCTTCTGGGCAAAGCTCATCGCATAATGCAACGCTAGCTCAAACTAGTCGTGTTGTTTGGTCTGGGTTTTACAGCCAATAATTCTTGATTTCAAGTCAGTTGATAAACCATGTTGCGTTAGACAGTTTTTCCATACCAATAACCCTTATGACGCACATATGCGTTTATAATAGTTCTGTATGATGCACATGTGCGTTTTTAAACATAGACTTGCTTTTTGTCGTACACCGGTGGAACGGTAGAGGCTAGAGCCAAATTGACCGCGTTTTTGTAAAAAATTTTCCTACAGAATCAACTGTTTTGGCTGTAGATTTGGATAATTAAATGTTGTCACTCATTTTTTCAGCTTTACACTATTGAGTTCCTCCCTCCGAAACAATTTTTTGTCATTTTTTTATTATAATGATTATTTAAATTTATTTATTCATACATCAATTTGTACATCTAAAGCATATAAATTTCGATTTTATCGCTAAATAAATATTTAGCTATTTACTTGTTAATTAGAAAAATGTTGGCGGTAACAAATTGATTTCCAAATTATATATTTTTACGAAGAAAGAAAAATAGAAAGCCGTGTTTTTTTCTAAACTAACCTGGACTAACTGATTGAAAATACACCAGATAATGAAGTAAAACAGATATATTAAACAGATCATGCTTGTAGTAAGTGATTTCTTTCTTTATTTTTGCTGTAAATCTATCATGGGTATTTCCCTGATTTATTTTTCATTTCTATTATGCATACTTTTCTGTTATATTATTAGATTGAGGGTTTATATGTAATTCTGCTTTGTAGAAAGGTTTTTAAAAACGGCATAAATATCTAACAGTGACAGATAGTTATACACAATTTGTTTTGTAAAAGAGTTAACTAATATCAATAATAAAATCTACGGTAAGTTAAGTTTCGTTATTAATACGAGTCATGCATCATCATTATCCTCTACCCCACGAGAATCACCGGTATCTTCAAAATATTCACTATTTTTATAACGACACATCTTTGCAACAGAATTTATTTTTCTCATAAGTACAACTTTAAAAGAAAAAACCGTATAATTATGGATTAGGCAAGTCTGGTTTCGATAAGTGAGAATATCGCTATACTATTGTTATGACGTGGCTTCAATAATCATAAAACGCAGCGCAGTCAAACCTTGGTCTTATCATAACAGTATCCAATGTCACTTTTTAGCTAACTTATCATAACGAAAACTCTTTTAATCAGTCTGACAAAATTTTTTTACATTCTGACACAATCGCTTTGCACCCTACATTTTGATATTATATTAATTTCTTCTATTTCCTTCTTTAGCCAATTAGTTTTGCTATTTTCGTCTTCTCCCATCTTTATTTCGCCTTTAATTGCTTTTAGCCTCCGAATTTTACATATTGATCTATTGTGAAATGAAGGAGAAATAATGCTTGTTTTAAAACACGTTATGGCTAAAGAAAATTATATTTGAAATAAAAGAAAAGTTCTCTTTTAAATTATTTAACTTTTGTTTACGCTTATGTATTTTTATATTACGATTTTGCATATTCGGAGAAAATCAGAACCAAAAATTATTTTCAACCTTTTTTAAAGAAATATTTCATCTAAAATGAATAACACTTCTTTCAAATAACTTATTTTGAAGTGCGCAATATGATGTTTAAGTATGGTTTATGAAGGAGAGACCTTACTTATATATAATTTTATGCTTGGCATGGTTTAATGTGGTCCTATACTATTAAACCCTTAAATTAAAAAAATTCTTTAATTTATTTTGTAGTAAATTTAATGAGGAATTCGAAACAGAAAAAAGAATATAAAAATATTTCTTTATTTTTGAGATATTAAGGTATTTGTCAATGCACCTGTTTGGAAATTTCCCCCAACAACACCTTTAGTTTAAACAAAATCAAGAGAAACTGCCTATTATCCGCAATTTTTCTGCCAATTTTGCTGCTTGTTTGTAATATTATTTGCCAAAATTACTATCAAGGCAAAACTTTATCGGTCGAGACCATTACTAAAGTTTTTTTCCTCATGGTGTATTATTTATAAAATAGGTAGAATTAACGATGATTCTGACAGAGAAGCCAAAAGATGATGGACTAAAGTATAGAATCAAACGTTTTAGGATCAAATGTCTTTCCAGTTAAGAAAGATGTAAATAACGAAGACATGTGTTGTAAATAAAGAATTAATTGTTACTACTCTAATAATTCGTGCAAATTTAAATTTCATGGATGAGGTATCACTGAAAATCCTTCTGATGTAATAAATACTTCAATATCATCATCCAAATTAGAAAAAATCGCAGTTTCAACACCAAAACAAAATTATTCTACAATATCTGGTTATAGGATTGTGGACACTGTTGAGCGTTTTGACATTTTCAATATACTTTCTTGCTCTGAATATCTCTAGCAATCCCTTGTTTTATCGGATGTATTGAATAAACGAGACAAGGACTTGCTGCATTTTTGAAACTAAACTTCTTAAACATTTGCATGTAAAAATGAAAGAACTTGCTGACACAGCAGAGGAAAACAAGGGAGTGATGTATGGTACTGAATTGTTTTATTTCTTCTCTTTACATTTTGTTTTTATTTACTTGTCTGGTTTATATTTAGTACATTTCTTTTTCACGTAGTTTTATTGTTGGTAATTTTTTTTTTTTTAAATTTTATAATTTGAGTGTCTTGCGTCTGTATTATAAAACTTCTTTGAGTTCAAATTTTATTTGGAAATATCAGGGAACGTCATATTTGGATTGATAAATACAAATAATACAAAGAAAATCACTTTTAAATTTATAGAGATTTTATGTGATAAAAACTTTCAAAGCGTTTTGTCTCAATTCGAGGTTTTATCGACAATTTATTTGAGAATGGTTTGGACGATTGTCTTGAAATTTTGGGATTGTGTTCAGTTGCATATTTAGGACTGACTGTACCACAATTGATTAGTTTACTAAAATAAACTTTGTGATATTTTCTGTCACAATTTGGGCTATTTTACGGCAAAAACAATAAAAATGGTCCAATATACTTATATACCTTATACTATCGACAAAATTTTGCTAGTCAGTGTATATTCATCATATAAAGCGACAGCCAAAATTCCAACTTATAGCTGTAACAGTTTCTCCAAAACGCGTCGTGGGTACCTTAACCTTAATTTTAAAACACTCGAGGTATGGTGAGGGTTCGAATTTCTCGCAAGCATTCGAAAAGCTTTAAATATTATGAACTAGATTGTAGACTATTAAAAACGAATTTAGGAAAGGATACACATGAATATGTTTTTTAAAATATACAGTGGTCACAAATTAATTTATTCCGATTTGAAGAGTACCTTAAAAAACTGGAATGTCATGTCACATTTATGTTAAAACCCGAATTCCAATTTCGAAGATAAAAAATATAAAGTTACCTTATCGAAGTTTTTGATTTAAAGAATATTTCATATTTTTTCTCGTAAACAATTTGTTGTGATTACTTCCAAAAGCATGCAGACAAATTTAACCTAATGATACGTTCAATCCATGCGACCGAAAAGTTTCGTATGTTCGGCATAGAGTAGGCCGTGCTTTACTTACAAACAAGGTCATATAATTATACACATTATAGTAATATGGCTTTCTTTATAACAAACGTCTAAATAATATACCGTTCACTGACTGGGGTTTGCATTTTACACTAAGCAAAGTGAGTGAAAGATTTCTATCACAAAGGTGGGTATTTTCAAACAACTTTGGATACAAAAAAATCGACCAAAACTACTGACAAGCCAAAATTGTGTTTAAATATTTTTATGGTTTTTATGTCCCAAAATGAGTTTTGAAATGTTTGGGTTCATTATTGATAGTTTTTTCAAAAATCACAGTTCATCATTCGCTTCGTACAAAATTTTTCAAAAAGCTAATGGACAGGCCTGGCGGAAAATTTTAGATCGAGCAATGCTGACTTTTATTTATATGACCATGTCTTCAGATTAACCGGGGTAAAAATAGAAACAATTATAATTCGTCATACACACTTACACAATAATATTTTTAGTTTAATACATAGATAAATACTAAATCTCTTTGAATAATTATAAAATTATAATCGAAGTGTCTTTAATAAAGTATATACATAAATTAAAAAAAAAAAAAAAAAAAAAAAGAAAAAAGAAATGGTATCATCATACTAATAACGTTAATTAAAATCTGATTTTTATTAGAAACCGGGTACTCAATACGTAAAATTTAGAATCAACGATTAACATGATACAAGGTAAAACTATTTTAAAAAAGATAAACTATTCGACTTTGGTATAAAGTTTCTTTGTATGAATAAAGTAACCTAAATGATGGATTTCAGAAACTTTGTTTAAAATTAGTAGTAAATAGATAGTAATAAAAAGATATCAAATTCCAGCCGTTTAAAAATTTTTAAGAGCACTTTTATTATGCTGCACCAAAATAAGCTCTATACAAAAGCCTTGAGTGAAAATTTCGTTACATTAAAATTAAATACTAAATTCAGTTGTCATCAAAAACTGACCCTGCCATTGATTTTAGGTATTTCAGCATAGAACTTTTCCTTAAGTCACGATAAATCTAAGTGTGAATAAAACGCGAGTAAAATTTTTTTTTTTCAAAAAGTAAAGACATTAAACGATAGCATTTGCATAGACATATTTTTTTTTGACCAAATAATCTAATTTACGTATCAATTTAATAATTTATATATCATTTAT
Source organism: Euphysa ruthae (assembly GCA_035046665.1). Classification (NCBI taxonomy): domain Eukaryota; kingdom Metazoa; phylum Cnidaria; class Hydrozoa; order Anthoathecata; family Corymorphidae; genus Euphysa; species Euphysa ruthae. The sequence goes on from JAUZNK010019237.1 coordinate 20,442, forward strand.
TGTAAATTAATTTATTTAATTCAAATTAAACTATTTCGTAAATTATAATGAATTTATTGAGTTTCCGGTGGTCCTTAACGAACTATTCCAAATAAAGTTCGGGCAAATTATTTGAATGTAGGATATAAAAAAAGAAAATAAAAAGTATTAAGTGTTTTATAGGTAAAAATTCTGGTATACTTTAATAAACATGTCGAAAAACATTATTATTAATATGCGCGAGTATACTTGTCACCACTTTTTTAAAATAAAACGCCGATGTGATTTAAATCCCGAAAAAAAAAAAAAAAAAAAAAAAATAGAAGAATAAAGGTTTAAAACGTCGAACTTGGGGGAAAAAAAAATTCTTTAGGGCCCATCTCATCATTTAATTTAATATTAAAGCAAACTTTCCGCCGGCAACTTTTGATCGATTCAGCCGTGGAAAGGTTTTATGAAAGTTATGCTTGATAAGGGCGATGAAAATAGAGATAAAATACCTTTTAAAACTTTCTATTTCTAACATATTTCTTTATAAGTACATCAACAAAAAATAATATACACCTCTATTTACATTTACATAAAATTTTAACGATCAATTATTGTGCGAAGCAAAATAAACAAGTATTTAAACTGTTAGCTTAAATGACAAGAGGTATCTATCATAAAAAAATGAAATATTTTCATTGAAAAACAAACCTAGCTAAATAAGATAAAAACATCTTGCATGAATAATTATTTGAATATTTGCAATAATAAGAAACATTATATAGTAATTTAATTGTCAAAAAAAATCTTCATTTCATTAATATATATA
>JAUZNK010019248.1:0-21235 GCA_035046665.1 Euphysa ruthae
TTCTAATATTGTATAATTTACTGCAGCTTTCTCCTGTGACTTAGCCATTTTGTTTACATTTCTTGTCCGAGTTTTACAATAATCCTTTGTGCTAAATATTTTTTTGCATAATTATGACGTCGGCATTGCGGAGCGCTATTGAAGCACACTAATGGGATAGAATGAAATTGAAACTATAAGGCTACAATATAAATTTAAAAATAAGGAAAAGAACAAATTTATACACATATTTTTTTATGTTTACTTAGAAAATAGTGACATAATGCATTTTATCTAAACATGACAGCAATTCATACGGGTGTTTTTTAGAAATTAGCTCAATGATTTTTTCAGTACATTAATGAATTTTATGGTCACTTATCTAAGATTTGGAAAAACAAATGATTAAGTGACCAAAGACTTTAGTTAATTGATAATCATCAAGCAAAATTTGGCTAAATTTTGAGAAAAATAAAATGTTGTATTTAATAAATAAAAAAAAAAAACCCAGCAAACGAGTCAAATTCAAGACTTTATGTTTTGGTCAATGATATGGATAATCAGCGTGGGACTTCAAACCAATGATAACAAGTTAGAAAATTTACATGTATTGACTCCAAAATTGTGCAAGAGATTCTTTTTCAAGGTTTCTGATTTTTAAAACTTGTAATATTCTTAAAACTTGTAGCATGTAGAAAAATTTCTGTAGTAGTCTAGAAAGAATGAAATCATTATGGGATTCTTCAAAGTACTTTCTTTAATTACAGCTGCAAAACAAATTCACCCTTTTGACTATTTACAAAGCATATTGAGAATCTAAAATTTCTTTGATACACCCTTTCATAGTAAATAATATTTTCAAATTAAATATTAAGGCAAATTTTTTTAATAAATTTTTATGAGCAATGTAATATTAAAGATAATTTTTTTTATATATTTGACACAATTAACTTCTCAAATAACATCGAATCAGTTTGCAAATTATTCACTAATGAAAAGCCAATTATTTTTCAAGTTACTGATCTTAAACCAACCCGATGAAACAGAAAAACCTGGTTTGTGACTTAATCTTCATTGTGTAGGCCTCTTCATGAACATTTATCAAGCTTTTCCAACACATATTTACACTAGCCTTTGTGTAAAAGAAAAATCAAAAAAAGCAGTTCTTCATCCAGCGACAGAATACCTGAAAACACGTGACAGTATGGTAATTGCATTAATAATTTTTTGAACTAACAATATTTCCTAAGTTGAACCTGTGGTTTGAGGTGTATTGGAAAGCATGAAGAGAATCAACAACAATAAGTTGCTTCGCAAAAATAATTTTTGATGATTTTCTAACTTCATTTAAATTTTCAGAATAAGTTAATGAACGGGTTTAAGACTATTTCATAATTTATTTTAGGCCTGAAATGGCAATATTTGGACATAAAAAACAAAAATAATTTCACTAAAACCTAAAATCTGAATTGAGAAAAATAAGCAAACAGTTACTGAAATAAGTGCAGCAAGCATATGAGCGAGTGAATTCTTATTCTATCAAAAAATTGATAAGATAAGTTTTACCTTTCTGCAGAATCTGTGCTTTACTAGCTTTTGCTGAGGGATCATCTTTAACATTATCGCTATGACTACATCCTGGCACTAGTTGTGCTAGTTGAAAAAGGCCATCCTAAATTAGAAAAGCAACACAATAAGGATACCATAATTTCATGAAATTTTTAAACTATTACAATTTTAATACAAAATCCCAAAAAAAGCAGGACTGCAGATATATTTTCAATTCAAACAGTACGATTTTATGAAAAAACACCTAAAAAATGTGATGATGTAAAGAAAAAAAACAACAAAAAATGATTAAACATTGTGCTAAAAACTTTTTTTCAAATTTCTTTAGCAAACCATTAACCCTATTTTACTACTAGGGGGGGGGGGGGGGGTGGTTAAATTTACCACCACCTTCAAACAATGCGAAATAGCTTGGAAATTACACGTTCTATGCAGAATTCCTCATAGATATGTGAACCAAATTTATCCTGGAGAAAATTGATCAAAAAAAATTTGTAAATTTTTGGTCATGTGACACCCCTATGATATCATTCTGAAAGGACCCTCCACTTTTTGCAATTTCTGAATATTTTGAAATGTTACGTTAAAACTTTTGTTCACAATTCACTTTGTTTTTATGTGTAATGGATTGAAGTAATGCAGATGGGACTAATGTATGACGCCAAAATGACGTCATATTTGATCAAGTGACTTCATAATTGTGTCATAATGATGTCATTTTGTCAGTTTTTTCAATAGACAAATAATGAAATAGCAGTTTCTAATACAAACGACTATTTTTTTTGCTTGGAACAATAATCATAACTAAATACAGTTTTTCATTGTTATTGACACAAGTGTTGCATTTCAAAGCAGCATGTTATGCGTGTAGAGCGTTCACAGACCATACAAGCTGTTTTTATTTTGTTGTTAAGATTGTTTCTCCTTTTGCGGAAGTCTTTTTTTCCCTTTATTTCCTCAATGCACAAATGACATCTTCCTTTTTCATTTGGGTCAGGTTTTGGAAATGTTTGCGGTTCCAATGTAATACCAAGCACACCTACCAATTTTTTCACAGTTTTACCACAACATTGTTGTGCATTCACCTCATAACATCTTTTTACCTCGGGAAAGATAAGTTTTTCCCCCCAAGTTCCACGTAAATTCAAAGTTGGAAGAACGTTTTTGATGCACTTCATCAAAAACTGTTCTTGCATTTGTTCTGGCAGTGTCTAATGCGAAGGCAAATGCATTCATTGGCCAGCATCTGGTCTTGAAACGAATCGAAATAAAGGATGACACATAATTGACAACATCAATTCCTCCTTTTGTTTTTGTTTATAAAATGAGGTCGCACAAATCTTCTAAATCGAATGCAAGGATGACATTGAATTGCAATGGCTTCTTTTTTTTAAAAAACGGAGGAGTTTTACTTTGGCATAGTTAAGAAAAAAAAATTACACACACAAATTTTATCATCAAAATAAAATAAAATTCCCGAAATTATGTAAAACAGATTGAAAAATGCTGACATCAGCAAAATTGAGTGAAGTCATCGAAATGTAAAACATTGCAAAAATACTCGAGGACCAATATATTCAACATCTATGAAGAGATAATGGTTATAAATGGGTCCAAACCAGTTTAAATAGGTGGGGGTAAATTTACTCCCCCACTAGAAAAATAAGGGGTCCACTATCGCCCTAGTAAAATAGGGTTAAGAACCTGAATTAATAAAATGTTGATCAGCGACACTTCAAGAAAAAAAAGAGGATAGGTTTTGACCATTGAAAAATGACATTAAAAAAAAAAATTAGCAAATAAAGATGATACCATTCACGTAACCGCTCAAGAAAGAGCTCCATTTAAAAAAAACAAACTTTAACAATACTTTAATAGCATCTCTCCTCTTCTGTTCTGCTTGAGTATGAGCGTGTCTTTTCTGAGGGTCAGAATAATCAGAATCTTCTAAAAAACAAAGAAGTTAATGCTGAATGCTCACAATATATGAGAGATTGTCTTATTTTAACCACTACACAAGATCATGTAAAATAAATTATGTTAAAAACTTTGCTTGAATGCTTACAATATGAAAATTACATACAGGCCGGTGATAAGATAATTTTAATGTCAATTTGAAAATCGAAATTACACCTAACAAATATTCCTAAATTAGATTTAAAAAACTTTTTAATAGTTAAAACAAAATATCGAAGTGAAAATTAAGAAATGCATTCCAATATCTTTTCCTTTCAACTAAAATATTTGTTACTACTTATATCTAAGAGAGAGAGAGAAAAAAACGGTTTACTGTATTTTATTGCACTTTATTCGAAATACATTACTTTCATAAATTTTAAATATTCTAGCACAACTTTTGACTCCTCAAAATGATAAAAAATTTAGATTGACGCAAATTTATTTTCTTATTTCTAAAAGCTTTGTGATGTTAAATAATAAAATACCTGTGTCCCTTGAATCTTGCATGATTATGCAATAGACATTTCTTTGAACTTCATTTGACGAAAGCGGGTTAATAAATATACGCGAGACTATGTTATACAACTAAAATTTTAATGAAAACCAATGTTTTAAATATTCCTTTAATGAACTTCTTACCTTTATCTGTTTTACATAGAGCCCTCCATACCAACCTAAATTATTTTAACTCTTTCCTGAACATACTAAAGTCACCTAAAATGCAATAATCCCGTCATTAACAGAATAAATTAAAATCTCCAAATCAAAACTTCTACACAGAAGGCCGACGCACACAAAACAAGCATTTAACGACTAATAAACAAATGATTTCTCAAAAATTATATTTTCAAAAAAGCCCAGGAATCAACATACAGTAAATCTACGCAATAATAAATTTCAATAATTTCAGTAAAATTGGAATATAGTTTTTTAAGGGAAAAAAATTCTTGATGAATAAATTACTGTTTGAACCTAGTATAAAAAAAGTAGAATGTTCAAGGTTTCAATCGGGTCAAAAATGCCACTCTCGATGTTTTAGTTTCGTTCTGTTGATGAGATGGCAATGCATGGGCAAGGTACCAAAAACAAGATTCTCACAGGTGGTTATTTGGGTCAAAAGATGTCCGATATAGTTCTACAAGTTCATAAGTAAGTAAGTAAGTAAGAAAGTATGTAAGTATTTATTCTGCTAAAAATAAAATAATATGCTATGGAAAATACAAGACAAGATAACAGACAACAAAAAACAACAACAAGGATAAACATTAAGATAAAAAACAAAAGGTGGCAAGGATAGATAGGCACAAAAATTGTTTGTCACACCAATATTCCCATTGTGGTCCCGTTATACATCACACACAAAAACATAGAGAAATTGATTCAGCCAAAGCAAAGTAAAAAACATCAAAAATGGTCATGATTTTGAAACGTGACCATTTAAATCAAAATACGATCCTTATGGTCCTCTAACATGATGCAAAAAGTTATGAAAAGATTTGAGAAAATTTTAAAATGTTGCTATTAGGCAGAGTATGACCAATCATATTTAGGCTCATTCCAGCTCAGTACAGTTAATTTTTTAAAAAAATACATAAAATTATACCATTTCTATACCTACATAACCAAAGAACTTCACAAACAATTAATGAATGGTTACTGAGGAAAAGTACAATGGACAAACAGACAAATGAAATGGTTACTGAGGGAAAGACTAATGGACAAACAGACAAATGAAATGGTTACTAAGGGAAAGACTAATGGAAAAACAGACAAATGGATGGTTACTGAGGGAAAGACTAATGGACAAACAGACAAATGAATGGTTACTGAGGGAAAGACTAATGGACAAACAGACAAATGAATGATTACTGAGGGAAAGACTAATGGACAAACAGACAAATGAAATGGTTACTAAGGGAAAGACTAATGGACAAACAGATAAATGAATGGTTACTGAGGGAAAGACTAATGGACAAACAGACAAATGGATGATTAATGAGGGAAAGCGCAATGGACAAACAGACAAATGGATGGTTACTGAGGGAAAGCGTAATGGATAAAACGGACAAATGGATGGTTACTGAGGAAAGTGTAATGGACAAACAGACAAATGGAAATGAGAGAATTCATGGGATTAAGGCGACTTAAAATTTCATGTTAACAAAAATTTCTTGAAAAAAATAATAAATTGTTATCTAAAGAAAATTTTTATATATTTTCCAAGTGAAAATCTGAAATGTTAGTTTGATACTATCTTCCGATTTAACCTCTAATACGTTATATTTATCCGAAAAACGGCTTATTGCTGACCATGCCCTAAAACACCCTAACAAAATTTTATGTTAAAAAAAAGGGCTAGGCATAAATTTACTTTAATCTTTAATTTTTTATATCAAATTCACAAATATTATTATTTTGGACGTTGCAATATAAACACACAATATTACAAAGTTACACCCTCATGTAAACAAAGAATATTTAAGGTACACCTTGATGGTATTTTGATTTGAGACTTAAGGGCATTATATTACTATTAAAATCCTGGGTAATGAAACTGTAAACTTAGTCTCCTTAAATTTATTTTGTGACAACAGAAACACTGTACGAATCACATAAGTGTCCTCATGGAATCATACAACTTACACTCAAGGGGTAAAATTTAAACAAAGCTTTTTCCAAACAATAATGCAACATGGATATTGATAGTTCATAATAAATATTTCTTGAAATATGGGCAATTCATGAATACAGTGGTTAGTAAATAAAGGTCAACTCTATCTAATAATACGATAGAGTCAATTTCGACAATACGATTTATTCAGTTAAACTACCTGATAATTGAAAACAATGGCACAAAATGTAGTTTGTCATTTGATAAGTATGACTATAAGTATCAAGGAGGACAATAGCATAAAATGCTGTTGAGGATTATGCCTGATATTGAAAAAAAAAGCACAAAGCTTTGTCTGATATCTAATAAATATGACATCTATAGTGGAAAACAGCACAAACACTGGTTTGACTTCTTGACAAGTGTGAAGTCCAATGGAGAACAAAAATGTTGCTTAATAATTGACAGATGATTTTTGACATAAAACAATAATACAAATTATTTTTTGAAATTTGCAAATTAAGATGTTAGGCCGGGGACAATAGCAATAAGTACTGTTCCATATCAAACTGTTCCATATCAGGCAATTATAACGCACAATTGCAGACAACACCACAAAATCTCTTTTAACACCTGAAATTTGTAATGTCTGATGGGGGAAAATGGTGCAAAGTGTTTGTTGACATCTGAAAATATATAATATTTATATATAAAAAAACATTGCTTGAATTGCCAATAAAATCTATAGGCCAAAAATATACTTTGGATGAAAGACATACAATAAACTTTTTAACATAATAGATGATTTATTTCAAGAAAAAGACTTATTAAAACCAGTAAAATAGTCTAAATATAACATAAAATAAACATGTGTGACAAAATAGCCAAATTTACTTATTTAAATATAACAAATAATTTGCAAACTGGTACTAAGTATAAAAAGTACGGCCAATTCGTTGCGCACCAAACAATGTGTATTGCCCAGAATAAACAGGTTCCTTTCTATCTTTTAACTTTTCTTCAGGTTCTGTACAAAACAAAGATGTACTGAACCCTAATGATTTTACAGGTGGATAATCAAATAAACTAGATTTAACTGGAAAAACAGTAGTGCAACAAGCGTTCTTTGTCTCCACTTGTGTCTGATTTGATGTCCACATTGTAGTTGTATTTGATATGTGAGGAATATTCCATGCTGGTTTTGTACATGCAAGGGGCGAGGGTGGGTTGGGGCTATATGAGGAATCACTTGAACTTATACTGGACAAGGAACTACAGCTCACAGAGAGTGAAGAACCTCCAGATGCCAGGGAAGTTTTTAATTTATTAATTGAGTAGTTACATGAGGAATCGCTTGATCGGTGCTGCTCAAAACGCAGTATTCTGTTTTGATGATTCTCCAAATAGTTTTGTCTTTTTTTATATTGACTTGAACATTCACTTTTATAACAAAACTGAAAGAGAAAGAAGATTAAAATAGTTAAAATAAAGATCAAATTTATTTCCTTGTATTTATCTTGAGGGAAAGAGTTTGAAGAGTGTTTCTGTAATTATGATTAAGAGGTTTTAAAGCTAAGTTGTGTAGAATTAAAATCTTAACTGCAAGGGTAATTCCAACTTTGCGGTTACTCCATAACTACTAGCTTTTTTCTTTTCAATGAGTTTTTCAGACAGTTCTAAAATTCTACGAAATTCTCCATATTTTATTAAACATTATTTCAATTGAAATGTATTTTCATTATCAAGAATACCTCAACGTAATTCATTAAAATTAAATTTTTCTTCGACTAAAAAAAAAGCGTAACATCAACCTAAGATTGAGATGAGAATACCAATAAATTTATATACCATATCCAATGCTGTGTTTCCAGTATCCAAAACAGTTTTATGTTTTGAAACATTTTTTTGTTGTTCACGCTTGAATCTATGACCAAGATTATGTTCTTTATTAGCCTAAAAATAAATTAGTTTGATCACCAACCTTATTTTTTGCAAGTTTACCAAACCATATTAATTGAAACTTGCTTACAGGAAAAAAAAAAGAATCATTGAATATTTTGGTTACAATTTTTCAAAATTTTCCAACATTATCAAATTTTGAAAGAATTGGAACAAAAATGGGTCACCCAGGCCCAAAAAGCTTTTTCAGATGTCCATCATACTAAAATAGCCCTGCCACATATTAAATTTGAAAAGAATTGAAACTTAAAAATCATAAAACTTATCTGGGCCAAGGACCCCAGGAAAGACAATTTTTGATATGTGCTCATATACCAATATGCATGAAAAATTAGCCTGATTATTGAAAATTATTTGTCCTCCAACTTCAATTTTAATCCTACAAATAAAAGGTTCATGAAAATGAAAATTTTTAAATCTAACATCATAGTTAGCTTTCATAAAACAATGCATAAAAAACATGCTACTAATATATCACCTTTTCTTTTTTATCTTCTTCTTGTCGTTTTTTAAGACGTTCTTCTCGTTTTTTACGCTTTTTTAATTTCTTTTCCTCATTTCTACGTTCCTTAAATAATATATGTAATTAAAATAATCAATGTACGCTTTAAAAAGAACCACACATCTGCAGTACAACCGTAAATGATAAAAAGAACCACACATCTGCAGTACAACCGTAAATGGTAAAAAGAACCACACATCTGCAGTACAACCGTAAATGATAAAAAGCCAAAAAGGTTTATTTGCTCAAATGAGACTAAATGAAAACGGTTTATTGAAAACTGGAAGGCTTTTTATTCACAACACTAGATTAAAAAAAAAAATTATTATACTAAAGAAAAAGCACACAGATATTCACCTTAGAATTTGAATAATGGCCTAAAAAGTCTTTTATATGTAAAATTCAAGATTTTTTTGTAAAATGATAAACTTGAGAGATTGATAAAAATTACTGCAAAAACTGTTAAGAGCAAATACAGGGAAAAAACAGCTTTTTTGAGTGTAAACAAACATATCAAAAACTTTAACAGTATAGGTCTCACACACTAAAGTAAAAAAAGCACCATAAAGCAGATTTTGCACATTAAAGGAGATAATTTGCAACTTTTTTAATACAATGTAATGTGGCATTTAGTTATCATAAAAACAAAAATTTCTTCTACTTCATATTTTATACATAAATACTAAAAAAATTAAAATTATGAGAAATAAAGACATAAGAATGTTAGAGGTATTCATTCAATGATGTTACAAAAAATTCTCGTAAAATAAGACTTAGAACAAATATTGGACACACTGTTGTCAGGAATAGTTTTATGTTGTTGTTAGATTTTGCCCAGCTTAGCCAGTTTATATTTTGCAAATGATAAAACCTTGCTTTGGCTGGAAAAAGAGAAGTGGACAAAAAAGAAACCTCTGTTGAGTTTCTGAATGTAATTACAACAGAAATCAGTGAAAAGCCGCTGTGGGAAATCTTACTCTTATTTGACCAACCTAATCCCTGTGGATGATTGCTGCTACAAGCCTAAATTTATATTAAATAACTTTTGCAGTGTTTACAAAATGTTTACTTGATATTCCAGAAGTGGTGTAAATTTAGTGATTGAAATGAATTAACACGTTAAAATTAGGATATAGCAGACGGACAAGTACAGTTGTTTGTATGTAGACTATCAAGGAAGATCGTATTTACGGAAAATATGGTTTGGCTTTTGTGGAGAGTAAATCGATTCTTTAATTTTACGAGAGATGAGTTTCGGTATCGACAATTTCTTTTTTACCTCCCAGTTGAAATGATGATCCTTTTCCCAGCAAAATGGATATTGTAGTACTTGCCATATCCCACTTCTTAACTGCATGTTGATGTTCTTTAATTTGTTTATTGAGACTTTGTTTTGATTCTCCAGTGTAGATAGATGAACAATCGTTGAATGATATATGAAAGACAATGTTTATTTCTTCATTGCGGTCAAGTATTTCTTTTGGGTGACATAGTAGATTTCAAAGGGCATGAAGAGAGTATAATGTTGTACAGGTATGAGTTTCACTGAGAGTATTTATAGGAAATTACTTACATTTTCAATAATTTTAAGGTATTCATTCTTTTGCATATATTCTTGCGCATGTTCTTCATGCATTATGGCACACTGTTGTGTAACATTTGGACTCTAAATTGAAAAATAAAAACATCAAGGCCTTAACTTAAAAACAACGTAAGGTTGTTGATGAGCTTTGAAATCTTTCAGCAGCCTATCTTGACTGCTAAGGGCAATGTATTTAAAAAAAATAACAATTTTTATATTTATGTAAAACCCAAATGATATTTTTTGAAGTAAACTTTAAGTGTACACAAAAATTCACATATTCATTAATTATTATAAACTTACATTATTTGATTTATGATGTTTTCTATTTAGGGAAGCCTTTTTCTTTTCATTCTCTCTGTAAGTTGTAACCTGAAGAGTATAAAATTAGGTCATTTTTTACGCACGCAAAAGGTTCGAAGTTTTAGCTACTCAGGGAAGATTTGATGTTTTAGTTTTATTACATAGAAGGGTGGGTACTGGATGTTATTATAAAGTTATAGTTGCTACATAGAAGGGTTGGTATTGGATTCTACTCCAGAAGAAAGGCTTGATATTGAAAAGGTTTTGGTGAGGAGCATTTTTGAAACACCCTTGCTATCTTAAAATGGTGCTGACTGTAAAGTATTTTCTCCAAAGAATTTTTATTGCAAAATGTTGCTAAAACCCTAGGTTTGAAGAATGTAACTATAAGAAACTACCTCCTCAATATATTTTTTTGTATGAAAATTAGACTAACAAAAATATTTGCATAACTGACCCAGGTTAGATAACCAGGGTGGTGTTACTTGAGGTGAGCTAGATACCTAAGGTTGGTTCACTTGACCTAAGCAAGCTTAGAAAAGGGTTACTTGACTTAAGCTAAATAGCTAGGAATTGGTCACTTGACCGAGACTAGAAACCCGTGGTTTGGTTACTTGAGCTATGCTGAATGCCTAGGATAAGGTTACTTGATCTAGACTAGATACCAAGAATTTGCTTATTCTTGACCTAAACTAGATATGTAAGGTAGGGTTTACTTAAATAAAGCTTGATATTGATATTGGGTTAATTGACTTAGGTTAAACTGGAGTTTACATAGGCTAAATATCTATAGTCAGGTTACTAGACCTAGGTTAAATAACTAGGTTTGTGATAGTAGACCTAGGCTAAATAAAGAGAGTAGAGATACTAGGCTAGATACCATATTGGTTTATATTCATCACAAAAACAGTTTTATCTTAATAGTAATGAGAGAGAGAAAAGTAGGAAATTAGACAGTAAGTACAGCTATGTCCTTTTTTGACAAAACCTTGCAACCTCCAACATATAACTGAAAAATAATACATGAGTTTGTTTAGAGAATATTTGTAACTTTGCATGTAACAGATGAAATATACATAGATTTTCTGAGAGATGTTTTAAAAAGTTAGTTAATTTCTTTTACCATTTTTTTTATGAGAAAGCACTTAGACAAAGCAATGATTTTAAAAAATTGTCTGTTTTTCTATTGGTTTCTTATTTCTGTTATTTTAACATATATAATTTTTTTACATTAGTACTGTTTGAATACCTGAATTACATTAGAGCTGTTTGTTTTCACCTTCCCTTTTGCTGGTGTAATCTGGAATGTGTCATGTTACTTTGGAACAACTTATTTAGCTCAGTTAGCTCTTACAAACAGCAAGACAGTTTGTTTAGTTATTTTATTTAGTGTATCGTTAGCAAAAATAAGGTCAGCAACATTTAAATTCTTGGATGTAAAATACTTCAACAAACGTTATATTATATGAAACACTTGCGTGAGTGCAGAATTTTATTTTTCGTTGTTACTGGGAAATGCTGTTTCCAGCGTTCTAGACCTCATTAGAATTCAAATTTTTTTGACCCATCAACTCCAACGATGGGAGGCTTTGGATGTCACTGAACTTGAAAGTTAATTCCCTCACACCAAAGCCCGTAACTACCCCCAAATAAACTCTGGATTCGTTCCTGATTTAAACAATCATCTGTATTAACTGATTTTCATTGTCTGTTTTGATAATATATAAACATATTATCAAGCACAGCAATTACATTTAATTTCTTTAGCAAATTTTATTTTATTTATTCCACAACTATCCAGCACATAATTTTAGTAGCAATGACCAAAAAACTTTTGGTCATTGGACAGCTTTCTAGTGAGCTTTCTTGTTTTAGAAAGAGGCAGTAAGATAAAAATAACAGTAAGCGAAAAAAAAAAAAATGCAGTTTAATCAAAAACTCTGAGAAAGACAAGTTAGAATTCGACATAGATATTCAATTTACCTTTTCAATCTGATAGTACACTTATGTGTAATAAAGTGTAGCTTTTATACGTTTCATTATATTTTCGAGTTTGTAGTTTGTTGGTTTTATAAAAATGAGCATGGTTTAAAAAACAACATTATCAATTATTGTTAAATTCTATGACCGTAACACACCTTACAGTTTGCAATGGATAAAAATTTCAGGAGCTGGCATTTAAAGGCTTTTCAAAAAGTAATCATAGGGCAAAAAAGGTATTCAGAACTAATAATATTCACATATTTGGTTAAAACTTACCTTAGCACTTGAGTTAGGATCAGATATTGACTTCTTTTTCAAGTGAGCTGCAGTTAAACTGAGAACAATAGCAGATAATATCATACATTCCATTGACTAAAATATAAAACACTTTTGAATCATGAACTTTTTATAAAACAGTTTTTTAATACCGAGAGAATAATACTTTAAAATCAAAATTAAACAGAAAGTAATTTTCTTTTGAAAATCTAGTAAAAATGCTTTGACAACCTATTGAACTATACAAAAACAAAGAATGGTGCCACTCGTCTAGTAAAACTAAGCAAAAAGGAGTGGCACCACGGTTGATTAAACAAACAGTTCATTAAGAAATTAAAACGCACAAGAGTTTTACAGGAAATGCAAACCATTAAAAAATATTACAAAACTACTAATAAAAGTTAAAAACACCAGGTTATCTATTGGAAAGAGCAATTTCAAACAAGATTTTCTTTATCTGGTTTCTACTAAGGAAAAGAACATTAATTTTATCAATGCTTTATCCCTAATATTGGGAATTGATTTGTTCCATTCAGTTATACATTGAATCTTAATGGAATACTTACCATATCTGGATTGTTAAAAATTGAGACATGTAGCTTACCTGACTACATTTCTGGTAAAGTGAATTTCATTAGAATTAATGAAGAATTTAGAAAAAGAAGATAATTGTACAATACCACTATATTTTTTAAAACTAAAGTTCCTCAATATGGATTATTTGTTTAAAAACATATCGCAATTTTTTGAGCAAAATACAACGAAAGGCCTCGAGAATCGTTTATCTTAAAAAAAAAAAACTTTTACTGATCTGGTAAAAATTGGCAATCCACATAAATCTTCAGAAGATGATGGGTGAGGATTTAAGTCTTCAAACATCTTCAAGCCAGATTTCATCAATGAGTTATTCATTCTAAAATCTTTCTCCACATGCTCACAAAAACTCTTCCTTTTTTAACGCATTATCTTTAGAAAAACTTATTGCTCCATTACTGCATTGAATTCTTTATATTGAACTTTGAAATCCCTCACTGAATGCAAATTTGGTCTAAAATTGTGGTATTGAAGGGGAATATGTAAAAAATTAACAGACTTCATTAAAATTTGGACATATATACCAGAACCATATACAGTTGTAATTTGAAACCTTTAAATCAGTTAGTGTGTCCAAACAATTGGATGAAATGTTAAAGCTTATCAATGTTTTCATAAGATATTTTTGGGTTTTGCCAAAAAGTAACATTTCCAGGTTACTAAACTTTCGGAAGTTAATTACAACAGAGTTTGCCATAATATGGATATCAATGATTTTAAATTTTTATGTGCCCAAACTCAAGTAAAACAAGTTTTCCCAAACTAAATATTTTAAACGCAGCGCTGTCATATTCAATAGGCAGGTGAGGCAAACATAAATTCATATTGAAAACGCGGAGGGAGTCACTTCAGATATTTTAGCTATTCTAACCCCCTTAAAAAACCCATGTTTCTACTACTCATAATTTGTAATAACGGCCGATATTCCTGCTCATCAACAACATAGACGTAGTCGCACAAATATTAAATTTTATACAACTTTTAAATAACAAATATCTTTAGAAAAATGCAAAATAAATGCCAAAGAAAAAAATGCCAAATTTTATTAATCTAGCATGTTAACTTGGCAAGCTGATTTGTTTGTCAGTTAACTTCAATTACCTCATAAATTGTTCAAAACTCTGTCACACTAGTACTGGTTTGGGAAACATTTGGATATGGAAAAAATCAAAATTTTCAATATTTCAACATACTTTATATATAATAAATTAGACTTAAAGGATTGGGGATCATAATCTCAAGGAAAGCAATCAGAAGGCAGAGAGTTCCATAAGCGAGCAGTGCATAATAAGAAGCTTGATGAATAACATCTAGACATCTATTGTTAAAAGATGATTTTATGTGAAGGTGTTACTTCTTTCAAATAATTGGCCATGGAAATAACTATAGAACAGTGACAATGTGGTTTGATTTTTGCGATAGAAAAAAAATTGAAGATTCAAATAAATACCACGAGCAACAAGGTTGAGTATACGTTTCTGAACTCGGTCAAGAAAATTTGAACTTATAAAACTTTATAACTATATAAAGTATAGTCTCCAGCAGAAGAAAGTAACGCATCCAGAATAAAGATTCAACCTTCATGGCAGCAGATTTTGCAATGGATTTAATGTAAGAATTACAAGAGAAGTTATTTGAGAAAGTTAGGGCTAACAATTGATTCTACTTAAATTCAGTAAGTTCCCTACAATTCATCAGCACATATGGAGTGAAAAGTTTCGATTTTGAAGTATTGAATGACACAAATCATTTCTTACCTCATTCAACAACAGTGCGAAAATCATCTTCCAAATCAGCTGCTATTACAACCTTATCAAAAGCATTGTTTTTCTTCTCTAAGGATACAAAGTAATATCATATATAGCAAGGTTGCAAAGAATACAATAAACAAATCATTAATGAAAATTTAAAAAGAGGTTCGACAACAGAACATAGAGGGACACCTGAATTTACAGAGTAACAGTTTGAAGTGTGGCAATCGAGAATCACCTTGATATCTCTGTTTGACAAATAAGACTTGATCATATTCAACACTTCATCTTATGGAGAAGTCCAGCATAGTCAAATGCCTTGAGATTTCAAATGAAATTGCCCTGGATTCACCGTAAGCGTCAAGAGATTTATAAACACATTCACAAATGACAGTCAGAGCATTAGCAATGGACCTACCAGAACAAAAACCATACTGATGATCAGAAAACAGATTGAGCGATTCTAAGTGATTAGTAACACATTAGTTAATCTATGATTCCAAACCCTTAATTAAGACTAAAAAACGACTGATAAGACAGTAACAACGAGGATCAGATTGTTCTCCAGAATTTTTGAATACTGGGACAACAGATGTTGACAACATGCAAAGAATCGGAGAGAGTTCTGAAAAGCACTACTTTAGTACAACTATATGAATTTCATCAGGACCATTAGCTTTCAAAAGATCAAGAGTAGCAACAACATTTTCAAACATTTTGGTGGTTATGTTGAGATGAGCCAAGTTAGTGTCTGTCCAGAGTGAGAAGTCAGGCAATATGTGTCCAAAACCATTGGGAGTGGAGTTAATGATGTGAACATCTTAACAAAAAGTTCTGCCTTATTTCCAGCAGAAGATCTCAGGTCCATTAAAGAGTGGACCACACATCTCGAGATCCAATAGATTGTGACTAGATGTTCATGGACCAAACAGCTAGTAGTTAGAGAGACTGTGTAGAAGGAGAACGGTATAAGAAGAAAAGGTAACTAGTCGATTGTAGAAGAGATAGACATAGATTTTTAAGTGAGATTTCAAAAGCTATAGACAAATTGTTACAGACAAAGTTGACAAGTCCAAGCATGTGAAAAGACGAGTTCTTGCTATTGATAGGAAGATAACCAGGTATGCTAAAGTCAGTCATGACAACTTTTGAATAGATCAAAATTTGTTTCACAAATCGCGAAAATGTTAGTTGATGAACAAGAGAGAAAAGATTCCACATGAGAAAAATTACTACAAAGGCCACAAATGTTGGTGAAGAAAAACAGATACAGGTTTAGGCGATGTTTCACAGTGTGATTTAGATTTACTAGTAATTATGATAATACAACATTGAGGTAAATTAAAGAAGTCCTACTGTCTTGTTTGAATAACTTGTACAGAACCTCTATTATGACAGTTCTCCTGGAACAAATCATGCAATACACCAGGGAAAAAAAGTAAAAATTTCATCATTAAAAAATGATTTTCTTAAACCTGTGACAAACAGAAGATAAACAAACAGAACAGAGGATAAATTTAAAAAGAAATTCAGGGGTCAGAAGCTGTGAATGATTATTACTGGATTAAGCTGATTTTATTGTTGGGATATTTCTTCTTGACAACACACCACAACAGAGTTTTTTTCAAACAAAAAGCTATTCAGCTTTATGTCCTTGGAACCCATACATGGTAAAAGTTGTGGGAGTAACAAGATAAATGCATTTAGCTCAGGGTCGTTTCATCTGAAATGAACCAGAAAATAAAATGCCGGCATATGTGAGATTTGGATGATTTTTATACAGTTAGGACTTAATAAAAGTTGAATTCCCAGAAAATTTCATCCTCTAGCTCCAAACGGTTCCCGAGATATGACCTTTTAAAATTGACCCCATATCAGCCCGACCCCCTTGCCTCCTCAAAATTGTGACGTTTATATTTAGGTTTAAAGTCATTTAACTTGGAAAATATTTGCTCTTTGTACTTAAAAATTTGTACCTGACTGTTTTCTGGGGTGATAAATCCAGTGAAATGGACAGAAACTGCATAAACTGTAATTAAATACACCTAATCAACAACTCAAATATTTTGAGTACTTTTTCATATACCCGATTGTGATGCTCAAGAAACCGATATCTCAAAATAAAATTGTCACATATCATTCTATAAAAAAAAACAAAAAAAAAAAAATCTCTCTTAACTCTTTATTGGTCATAACTTGTCTTATATTAAAGTATAGAAGTTCAGTGACAACCAATCAAATCATGATAAATGGTGAACATTTTTATCCGCCTAAATTTATAAAATATCTTTTAGTTTTATTAGATTCTAAGCTATTATGGCAACTTCATGTTGACGAAATTTGTGAAAAACTCAACTGGTCCCACGGCATGCTTTCTAAAATGTGATACTTTGTCGAAAAATCTACTGTTAAAAGTATCTATTTTTCAATTTTTTCATCTCACCTTAACTACTGTTGTCAGGTTTAGGGTGTCAAACAGGTAATTATCATGTCATTAAAATACTTTCAGTGCAACACCCATCTGTTAGAATTATAACTTTTCAACCTTTTACATTTGATAAATTTATTACATCTATTTTTTATCTTTGTTGAGTGTAATTATTGTTGAATTCTCTGTTTAACCATTCTGCGTCTAATCAATAAAATCATTTTAAGTTAGTTTAGGTGTTATTCCTTTGGTCAGGATTCTGTTGAGTGACTTTGTCTATTTCAACCGTTACTTATTTTATTTATAGTACTTGTTGGTATACTATTTATCAATTTTTAAATTATGAAATTGTAGCGGTTGTTATAGAAAATAAATGATTGCTTTACTATTATTAATACATACTATTATACTTGCCATCAATTTTTAAACAAAAATTATGAGTTTTAAGTTAAATCATTTTGCTTCCTGTCAGAAGACAACGACATGACACTTGTTTTGTGTGTGGAGTCCAGACAGAAATAGTCAATTAAAAAAAACATCACCCTAACATTTCTAAAATTCTTTATTTTTCAGACGGTTTTGCTGCACAATATAAAAACCACAAAAACTTATATTTGTTTCCATAAACAGGATTTAGAAATTGATGCAGAATGGAAATTTTTTGCTACAAGTCATGATGAGTCACCATTTGATGGCAGTATTGGTGGTGGTAAAAAATGAATAACTGCAAATATAAGTCTAAAAAGGCTGATAGATGACCAGATATTGACTTGTAAATAAAATGTTTGAAGTCTGTATAAACAATATTAAAGGAATTATTTTTTTCCATGATTGAAGAAGATGGATTTACAGAAGTGTGCACCAAGTTAAAAACATGTAAGAGTATCTGGAACTAGGAGTTTCCATAAATTTAATATAGAATCTATAGATACAATTAGCTTTAAACAAACAAATGAAGATGTAAATATAAAAGGTATTTTTTCTTTCACTTTTAGAATCCAAGCAACCAAACAAATAATGAATAGTGAATTTCTTAACCCTTTAAGCGATGTGTTTATTTTTTATGTCTATCCCAGAGTATGCGGGTTATTTTCTGAAAAAGCAATTTTTTATTTTACTTTTTATTTAAACCCTACTCAAAGTTAAAAAAAAGGTAGTAGGGATAAATAAAATATAAGATTTAATTCATAAATACCTTTAAAATACAAAATATACACAACTAGTACACCTTTTTAGTGTGATACATGTGAAAACATGGTGCGGCATACAATCCAACATCCCAGAGTTCGTAATGGTATCTAGAATTTTTGCTGCAACACCACTTATCTGTGACAACCTTTTTAATTCCGTCTCTGGAACGAATGACGGATAGTGCCATTGAACTAAACGCATCGGGTTTCCTTTGCTAAGGCTCAGTTGCCCACCTTTTGACGCTGTTACATTACCGTAGACGTAAAATTCTACAATGTTGTTTACAAGTTTAATTCACCTAACTGTCTTCCTTTTTTAAGGTAAACAAAATGTGCAATGAATGTGCTTATGTTGATCAAGTGGTAAAATAACTTTTTGTGCCACTTCTTTACCCTCTTTCATTCACACTCATATGTGGTCATCTGATCACTTCTGTTCATACCACCCATATTTGTTGTTGTAAACATTATAATAGTCGGGTACAGTGGTATCATTGATACAAGTGGACATAACATACACATCTCTCTTGTCCTTCCAATGAATTACCATGAAACCATAGGTTTGCTAATATGCAAAAATTCTAATTCGTTCTATTTCAGCTCAAAATCATCGTTTTCACGAGTTATAGTAGATGATAACCATTACATTTTTGTTTTAAAAAAAAAAAAACTTACACCAAAAAGTGATTGCAAAAAAAAAAGCGTTGATATGATAGCATTATAAAGTTTTTAACTTGGTCTAAACCCATCTTGGCATGGGACGACCAATAATCCCAACGGGGTACTGAGAATGACCATTTTGAATGACCAAAGAATTCAAGGAAAATGTTGCTTAAGAACATTTTTTTTTTTAATAATTCAAAGTTACTTATATTATATTTTCATTTTACAGAGAAAGTGCACGAAAACCCTGCTGTTGCGATCATTGTTAATAATATTTGAGAGCGAATATATATTTTTTTCACATTACATTATTCACAGTGGTTTATTTAGTAAAGATAAAAATATATTAATCTCTTCGTTTACAGAATATGTGTTAACATAATGTAAAAATATATCAAATTTATTCTGTTCTATTGTTTCTTTCAAATTAAGGTGTACTAATTGTCTATATATACAAATCTTCCAGCATCCAAAAGTCCTTCAAACAAGGTCATTACTATGTTTGTTGCATGGTAATCATACATCCGCAAGTAATCTGCATCTGAACCTTAAATATCCTGATTTCCCGCAAGTTGATACGCTTTAATACCAAACCTGGTACTTTTTGAACAAACTGTCTCTTTAAAACAAAAGAGGCTCATCGATTGATATATCACAACCCGGTGGGAACAATTTTTTCCAACGCAAAAACTATGCATGGACATATTTTATTTTTGCGTCTTTGCTGTACGTCATACGAAGTGTTGTAAAATCAACAAAGTGTAAATATTTCTCTAATAGTAACAACTTTCTCTGTGACAAAACGTTTTTTTAGTCCAGAAGTTTCAAATATTTTATATATTGTATAGTACAAATCTAAACTTGGTTTCATGATCAACACATGATAAAGTATAACAGCCAAATACAGCCGGATGTCCACGTAGTAAACATTTGACTTTTCTCAATGAAGTAATTTATGCAAGAACGCTGTGAAAATGTCTTGCTACAAGTCATTTGAAAGCAAAAATTGGTTTGAGCCACTATGAACTCAAAAATATCATTCGCTAGAACATATTCAAAAATTTTGAGTGGGTCATGGTTTAGCATTTTGTCTGACTCTTTTTCATATTCTGTAAACTCAAAAGAGTTGAGGTCTGCGTTTGGTGGAGATTTAATCCAAACAAGGTTTTTACAAGGATTGTTTTCCCTGTTTGTTTTCTCTTTTTTATTAACAGGAGAACTTTCTAAATGCTCAAGTCCATTTTCATTATCATTCAAAACAAGTTCCTCTTCATTTTCAAATTTGATTATAAAGTTTTCTTCATCATCAGAACAAGAACAGGAATAAGACAAAAATGTTTATTTGTTTCATCTCCAAGAACAAATTTTTCCAACATCTTTTGCAGTGTATGATTGTTTCTTATGAGTCATTTAAAAAATTTTTTTCAACAATTTTCTTTGTCTATATAAACACCTTTGTAAACCAACTCTATTGGGTGTTTTGGCATCAAAATTTCAGTAGAATATTCGAGAACAATAAAATAGAGGTGAAGCGCAATATTATACCAGATATAGTCTTAGACACACCATGTACATTGAGTGCGTATATACACAGTGATGATGGTTATACAGTAAAACAGCACCGCATATATACGACAATATACCTTAAAGGATTAAGATAAAACAAAGAAATAATAAAATAATAAATAGTGAATTTCTTATGGAAACATTTTCTTTAAATAAATTTTCAAAAAAAGTCCTTAAGTTTCTTAAAACCCATGTAAACACATTCAAACAGCTCTGCTCTACATGCAACTTAATTCCATATTTCAGTCAAGTATAAATATGCCCATGAACTTTAATGTGGAAACCAGAAAATTTATTATTTGCTATTCCAACCGAAGAAA
>JAUZNK010019259.1:0-21235 GCA_035046665.1 Euphysa ruthae
ATATTTTAGGTCGATTACGACAGATCATCTATGTTGAATAGGCATTTGGGCACGAACTACACCTTTCTAGTCCTCTCATGGACCTATACTTTGAGCAGGTAAAGAAAGTAATTTCTAAAAAATTTGGGAAAAAACATTGGACATGGCGTATCAAAACGTACCAAATGTATCAAAGTCACTCGAAATAAACACTGGTCTGGAAGTCTGGCAAATATGCCGTATATTCTAAGAAAACACTATAATCGAGCTTTAAATTAGTCACATAACCCCACATACCGATGAACAGATTTTCAAAATGTTTGTTCGAGAAACTGTGATGTTTTAGGTATACTGGATTTAATTGAAATGTTTTCAAAAAAGATGATAGAGTAAATCAAGACAGAGCGTTTTATCAAAGGCTTAGTTTTTAAAAAGCAAATTTTAAAGCAAGATTTTTTAAAAGAAAAGAGAGATTCTACCCTGCCGAACATTTGACAAATGACAAGTAATTTACTATTCATCATTCATCACCTTGGGTGATGAATGATTTATAAGTATTTCAAAATATTTATATGAAAATATTAGGCAGTAAGATGGTCCTTTCAAGATGAGTAAGATGGTCCTTTCTCCTTCCTGTAGATCCGAGCAACTCGTGAAATGAATATATTCAACACTTTATTTATAAATAAAAGTAATAAACAGGCTAAACACCAACTTTTTTTCTCTCTCAGTGTCAAAATTTAAGAATGAACACAAATAAGTTTAAATTTAAATATACTCAGGAAAAAGTGTATTCTTTAAACGATTTATTTATTTTGAAATTGCATAATTTATTAAATTTATTAAAAAAATAAATAAAATAAAAATAATATTGAACAAAAATAATGAAAAAATAAATTTGAATTTTTTTTTAAGTTATATTTTTTTTGTGAAAAACTAATTTTCATGTTTCCCAACCACGCATGCTGTGGCGGCGAGGCTCAAGCAGTGGGAGAAACACTTAATATTCAGTGCCAACTTAACTTGGGACGTTGGGTTTTAGGTTCATATACACTGGTGGCGAAGCGGTTAAGCTCTAAAGTGAGCTTGATGCCCAGAGTTTTTTTATAATGGAATGGCGAGCGTCTTTGTACCCTTTCTCGACACAATCCTTTTTGTGGCCTTGTCGAGCTATATGCTTTTTTCTGCATCCTCACCAGTAATTCATTTTTCATAGCGTGGTATTTTCAAACATTTTCTAAAACCGAATGAAACTTGATTTATTACTCTACCTTCAAGTGACTTGCTGACTAGGTTTGCAATTGAATTGAGATTGCTCTGTGCGAGAACGTATGTATATATACATGGCCTTGTTTTTGAGGTTTTATTCTTAATCGACTAGAGGCAGCTTTGTACTGGCACTCACAAGACCGCACCCGACAGCAAAGCCTATGAAGATTGGAATGACCGGTGCTGCGATTACCGTTGCTAACAGGCCCGTTTAAACGCTACCAAGGACGACGCCTATCACAGTCGCTCCGACATCAACACAGTCGGTAACATTAACTACCCGAGTATGTATGTTTACAAGGCTTTGTCGGGAGTCAATCTTGGCATTTAGCTCGTCTTTAAGTTAGGCTACCTTTCTCAATCGGTAGTCTTCCTCAGACTCGGGCATAGCATGGGTTTCGTTTAATGTAGGGTATAGTTGAAAGTATCTTTCTAATTTCTTCATGTCAAAAGTACAATTTCTTTAATATGGTCATTCGGCCCTATAAATACGACGTAACTTCCACTTCTGTCCTTTGATCATCTCACCGATCATGACATAATGATGTGGTTTTTGGGGATTTCTCGTCTCAAAACTCAGGTCCACCTTGCCTTCGATTTTTATCCTCCAATGACCATCATTCGTGAGTGTAGCAGGAAGATCGTAGCAAACCTATTCTAAACATCGTATGCTGCGGTGATATACAGGACACGGTATTTCTCTGGAGAGTCCGTCAATATTGCTCAATCGTAGCCACTAGCTGAGCGGCCCCATAAAAGCGTCAGTGAAGAAAAATATAAGCCAACCTTATTTTGAGAAATACCCCCATTTGTCGCAGGGATTGAGTTTTTTCTCCAGGTCCGCGCTTACCGCGTTCTCCTTTTGGAAAGGGAGTACCGGAATCCATTCATTCATTCATTCATTCATTTATTTAACGTTGGTAACGCTTACATAGTTTTATATGAATATAATTATATTTTAATAAACACTAATATAGACCAACAAATTTAAAATTTTTTTTTTATATCTAAATTATAAAATAATTAACAATAAATCAAAAACACACAAAGAATTAATTAACGGCATACTGGACATGTACATGATTTGCAGATCCATGCCTTAATAGCTGATTTAAAATAAGGCAAAGATCCGTGCTCACCACTTTCTTCTTCAGGACCAGAAGATCCCAGGTCTACTTTAGACCCAATTGAACCCGTTGGGCTGCGTTTGTTCGGGCTTAACATCATGTCCAAACAGGTTCACCAATTTTTATAGCTCGGCTGCGTTTTGGTATATGAGACCCTATTCTCCGCATCTAAATTGCAAACGTCGATCGATATAATGTGCGTGAGATAGATCAACTAAGAGAGTTCTATATTGTAAACTGGTTGCGTCGTTATAGATCTCCATAAAGCAATCTAGGGCACCAGAGTAATTTAACATCTTAAACTGTGGACTATTCTTTTGTCGGGTGGAAGCCGAAATAGACACATGTTGTTCATTTGTAAACGTTGGCGCCGTATATATATATATACTTCTACAACACAAATGAGATACGATGATGAGTGTAGTGTTTTCATGACTTCCATCTCTTATCAGGTGGCCGAAATATTTCGACCGCTCTGGCTCTTCTATGTTCTTCATTTTTGGATCGAACTCGATTTTCTCTTCGGGAATAGCAGGGTAATTCGTAAATGGAAGGCGTCGGGGTTTAAAAGCATTTATGATTTTGCAATACGCTGGTTGGTTTGGTTAGTAAGCGCAAAGGTATAGCGCTTCATACCGTAACTGTGGGTTGAGCAGTAGGTTCTGACAAAACTTTGTTTTACCGCACATTTTCGGTCAACATATGAGCATCCACGCTGGATGAGTTGGTAAGCAAGTATCAACCCTGAATTCAATTTGAACTTTATTTGAATGTATACTAATGTATACGTAAACATAAAAGGTTCAAATGAGAAATGATACATTAAAAAAGGCACACGTTTTCACGGCGGATTATCTCGTAGTTGTAATGGAAGCAGCAATCAATAAGTTGGCCAAACCACACACGCAAACGCATCCAACTCGACAAAATATAGACGATCATAAGTAAAAGCAAGACAAAGAAACACTACACTTTACCGTGAACTTGCCCATGAGAAACAAGAAAGGGTGAAAAAGGTGATTCAGCTTAAGGCACCCCTAGAGGATCAATTGGCTGCAATCGATGAAAACGATTCTATTAGCCCACTTCAGATGCTCAAATTTAATAAAGCAAAAAGTTGTAGGCAGAAAAAGCATTAACCATTAAATCAGAAAGTTACGACAAAGCACAACAAGTGTTACATTCGTTAACTTCCACATGTGAAATGGAGAGCCTCGCCGATATACGCTTTAAATTGCAAGACAGTAATGTAGGGTCTAATATGCACGGTGGAGTTGAAAGCGATGGTTACCCAATTCAAGAGAGTAACCTCCTGACAGCTTTCAACTATTTCGTTAAGGGTTCTCTAGGTTTCAAAGGACAGGTTCCATCTGGAGTTGACGAGTTTGGTAAAATTCTTTGTCAAAAGGTTGCAGCCTCTTCGAAGATTCCCGACAGCATCCGGCGATTGTTAGGTTGTCAAACGGTTTGATCTAAGGATCAATACTAAGAACTCAGAGAATGCTACCGACGCCAACAAAAAAAAAATCTTTCAAGTTTTGAACTACTATCATCCGAATAAGATTTTAATGAGCACTTGACCATGAGAGATAATGACGACGACACGCAACCAAAAGGAAGTGATATTGACCTACTAAATCAATCCATGGACCACGCTGAGCAAAAAGGTCACGACGAAGCATGGGACTTTTTAAATCAAGCAAAGCAAGACAAGACCGACGTTATAAGTTAAAACTAGAAGAGAACTATATCGCCTGTCTTGCAGAATAGACCATACTAGGATACCTAATAATGGTATCAACTTTCATTACTCTCCTTAATAAAAGTCACTTTGCCTTTCCAGGATAACACGGCTTAGAAAATTACTCAGTAAAGCAGGCTAAGACTCTCTCGTTTCCGGGAAATTTGGGGGGGGGGGTATATCTAATCAGCTGTACCACACGATAAAATTGTTATAATATTACTGAAAAACAACTTACTGATTCTTCCCGCAAAGGAAATCCGTCTCACACCTGGGAACTATCAATCTGCTTCCACACTAGTAGACTCAATTAACAAGCTC
This sequence comes from Euphysa ruthae, assembly GCA_035046665.1. Classification (NCBI taxonomy): domain Eukaryota; kingdom Metazoa; phylum Cnidaria; class Hydrozoa; order Anthoathecata; family Corymorphidae; genus Euphysa; species Euphysa ruthae. The sequence goes on from JAUZNK010019259.1 coordinate 4,438, forward strand.
CTTAAAACACAGTCCACACCATCTATTACGGCTGTTACGGTAATTACGGATACGATTAAATAATCTATCGCAATAACTAATAATAATATCCTTTCAGGGACTTTACTTGGGCTTCTGGAATTTCCAGCAGGAATAAAACTCGATGCTGGAACCCATTTTAGACCCAGTATTGTGGACATCATTGGAGCAGTGAACAGACTTTTCGTTTGCATTATCAAGAATAAAAATCTCGATCATACAGGCCATTCCACTAGACGATGCTAGACTTAGTGTTATAATCGACTGGAGTGCTTACAAAGAAGCTCACCAATTGAACAGACGCTCATTCCAAACAAGCGAAGTAGATATTAGAGACACACACGGCGATATTCCAGGTTTCAACCAACAAAACCTGATTATTTAAATCGACATTTGCAAAACTAAATGAGAATCCCAGTAAAGGTTACTACTAATACGAAAAACCGCCACTGTCTTCATCGCTACTACCAAGCAAGTGGAATAATGCCTCATTACGTGCAAGATGACACAAAATTCTTTGTAAATTTTTGAGGTGGAATCAAGCGCATGGCAGTCCCTTTTATGAAAATCATTGCCAAGGCTGCCCTGCCAATGGCTCAACAAGCCGTCTCAGCGGCTCTTATCACATCGAGACCGCTAAAAGTGAGATTGGAGGCTGTGGAACAAATAGCAGCTACCCAGGAAAACTTCATGAAACTTGGACCATCAGGACTTACCGCTGCACGCCAGATTCTGTGAGTATGTTAGCATATATCCCTCTTAGACATGCGCGCTTTTATACGCCATAAATATTACTGAAATGAAGACTGTTAATGAAAAGAGTAATCTTAATAGGAATCTAGCAGAGCTTAAATGCTTGTAGACTGATATAATCAAAACTTACCAATTGCTCGTAGAAGCCAAAAGTCTTGAAAAAACGGGCGCCGAGCATGACTTTATCGATCTCTCCGATAGTTATAAAGAAGTAAAATTTTAGGTCGTACGAACTGCAGGGAGTATCGTAGCTGGTGATATATGAGCGCTGAACAATCAGTTTGCGTACGGTTTGATTAGGAAATTTACTCTGACAGATAGATTTGGTCGAACCATGTCCAAATTCGACAAACAATGCTACTCACAATATTTTCGAAAATCAAGAACTGGGGTGAGGTTAGTACAGGTCAACTTGAAGTATGGTATCTGGACACCGCGGCATAATTCGAGACTAAAGGTGAAGCCAATACAGGTTTTTCTGCTAGACAAAGACTCGTGGTAGCAGAGGCAGCTGTTAATTCTGTACTGAAAGTAACTGTCGCGTTCCACTCCTGGAGGTGATACGACAAAAACGGTTCCTACTGAACGATATGGCTTTGCGGTTGTCTTTAATTCAAGCAAAGCCTGAGTTTAAGTTGATTGCCAAAAATGCGGTGGCTGGAGCCGCTTTTAGAACTACATCTAGTTGCTGGTTTGTCAAATTAGTAGAACTAATATAAGCTGACATTAATTTCACGATATAGCGTATGGCGAAAGAAAAAGTTCTGTAACCTATGGAAAAGACTCTCTTCTACCAGCAACAAGAGATGGGCAAGACTATGAAGCGGGCATCTTCTGGCCACGTAGTAGTAGCTATTATGCGTGTATTCGCGTTTGAAGTGGACATAGCACATAACCAAACCAAATTTGCAAACCAATGACTGACTCGTTTATAGCTGACGGCCTGCTCAACAGAGGAGCTTGAGAACCTCTAGGAGTCCGTCTTTAAAAGAACAAATTTGAAGGCTTCCTCTGTCGATTGAGAGTATCTTTCCACATTGGATGACGCCAGTAAGGCTTGGGTGATCGACGGCAATCTTATCGAAACTGCAAGTTATGTTGGTGGCACTGCAATTTACGCGTTTGATTTGACAAAAAATGGATCACAAAGTGCACATTGGAGCCTCACTCATAGAGGATCATTTTCAATTACTGGCACTTTCACAGAAGCAACAGCACAACCCGTCACAATTATTTGCTGTGATATGGTTTGCTGTTCAGATGTAGAAGTGGCAATGGATTTAGTATTACGACTGACTTTACGGACTAATTATGTCCAAATCCACGCAGCTCGAAAATTGGGCCGAAAAAAACGTTCCTCATTTTCTGGGAGTCTTCGCCGCTGACGAGACGCACATGAACTTCCCGGTAAGTACTAGGTAGCAAGGTCGGATCTCATATGATGGTCAAACCACTCCAATTTATATGTATAAGACGGAGTTGTTCTTCACAATCTGTCTACGTTCAGAAGCCGACGACATCATAATAGGTATTGCACATTCTTTGGGGAGTGGCTATCGAAAAGAAAGGAAAAATCAGGAGTGTTAACGAACAGAAAAAAAACTCTGTTGAAAACTATCTAAGTGACTGTCATCATTTAATATATACTATACTGAGATCAAAATACTTGAAAATCCCACCTAGTATAGTCACATACAGAAATTTAAAAAATATTGATGTGAAGAATTTTGATTCAGAATTTAGTAAATATTTTTATACTTCTAGTGAGAAGTTTAATATTTATTACGATACCATTTTCAAGAAAATTTTAGATAAATATGCTCCCGTCAAAGATTATAAGTGGAAACATTAAACAGTTCGTTTCGAAAATTTTCAGCAAAGAGCTCATGCATCAAACTAGCTCAATTAAAAAATCCCGCAAAAAAGTCTGGCAAACAATGCGATTTAGAAGCTTATAGAATCCAACGTAAATATGTTGTTAACCTCATTCGTAGAATGAAAAAAAGATTTTTTCGCAATTTTAACGTAAAAGTAGGACAGAAGTCGTTTTTGGAGGCATGTAAACCACTTTTATCCACTAAACCTATACTTCGAATACTTCTTTTTGAAAACGGTAATGCTATTTCTGGCAAAAAGAGCGTTGTTGAGATATTTAACAATTACTTTGCCAAAATAAGAAAACTTTAAATATTGGACCAAGAGTTTCTCATATTGAACATAGCCCTTTGATGTCAGATTCAGATTTCATCCAAGTATTAAGGCAATTCATATGAGTTTTCACCATAATAATAGTTTTGACTTTATTCATGTAGAACCTAAAGAAGTATGTGACGTCATCATTAAGTTAAAAAAAGGTAGTGATGATATACCACTATCACTTAATGATGATATACCACTATCACTATCACATAAAAACTTTAGCACACTCTCACAGTCCCATAATTGCTGATTGCATCAATACTTCGTTGAATAATGGAACATTTCCAGACGTTCTTAAATATGCACATGTAATTCCCTATCATAAGAAGGAAGATACTCTTGAGAAAGGGAACTACCTTCCTATCAGTATTCTTCCTGCACTATCGAAGGTCTTTAAGAAAATCATATTTTTTACAAATAACCCATTTCTTTTGGGATAAATTCTATCCTCTTCTTGATGGATTTCGAAAAGGTTTCTTTGCTCAAAACTCAATGTTTCGCCTTATTAATAAGTAGCAAAATTGCCTGGATAAGAATGGTATTATAGGGACCATTTTAATCGACTTGGCAAAGGTATGACTGCATTCCACATAATCTTCTGCTAGCAAAACTGTTTATAAAAAGCTATTTCCAATCATGGAAACAAAGGGTTAAATTAGGTCCGACGCTGAGTGAGTGGTTGGGCATCGCACTAGGATTTCCCCAAGGCTTTATTTTTGGCCCAATTCTTTTTAATATATTCATAAATGATATTCATAAATGAAATATATTCATAAATGAAATTCTTTTTTGTAATAGATTCCGATATTTGTAACTGTAACTTTGCAGACTATAATACTCTTTACCTTTGATAAAGTTTGGTCCCGTCTATCTAAAGACCTTACCTTACCAGATTTCAGGAGTGGTTTAAAAATAACTCTATGGCAACAATTCCTGCAAAGTTTCATATAATCTTCTTGGGAATGAATACCCCACCAGTCTCTTTTAATATTGGTGGAATAGAGGTATTTGTAAAAAATGAAGTGGAATTGTTAGGAAATAATATTGATTCTAAATTGACTTTCTCGACATATACGAAAATTATGTACTATAGCAAATATCAAACATTCTTATATGCTTAGATTTATAAGCTATTTGGATATTTTACAAACGAGAATAGTTATGTTTTATGTAGTTTTTTATATTGCCCTCTAATTTGGATGTTTTGTAAGAAAACTAATTATAACTTTATCCATCGTGTTCAAAAACGAGCCTTACGGGTAATCCACAATAACTTTGAACTTGATTTTAAAGAACTGCTTCTCTTGGAAAATACAATCAGCGTTCATGAAAAACATTTACAGAGTTTAATGATAGAAACATATAAACCTGTCAGCAAACTAAATTCCGAACTAATGTGGGATAGTTTTTCCTTAAAAGATGTACCATACATTCTCAGAAGTTCTTTTATTTTGAATCTCCCTCCTGCAGGAACATCTAGTTATGGCACAAACTCACTTATTTTTAAAGCGTGTTTTCTTTAGAATAGTCTTCCCCTACGCTACAAAAGCTGCAAATCTTTGCCTTATTTTAAAGCAACTATTAAGACATGGATCTGCAAATCATGTTCATGTCCAATATGCCGTTAATTAGTTCATTGTGTGTTTTTGTTTTTTATTTTATAATTTACATAATTTGTTGGCCTATATTAGTGTTTATTAATATATAATTATATTCATATACAACTATGTAAGCGTTACCAAAGTTAAATAACTAGTCGAGTATGACCGTGAGAGTCTTGGTTGGAACCTTACAGCACATGTCAAACAATATAACCTGAGCAAGATTGTTGAGTCGATAACCTAATGGAATACGTTTCTTCTTCTGTATCAGCTTCGTAGAGTTGATGCAGAAGTAACGATGGATGGTTTGAGCTTGAGAAGCCTATCCCTTACATAGATATACTTTGCTCAATTGTTTATGTAATTGAAACCGTCCTCGCCTACATTAGTATTTGCCCAATTATATATTTACGCGAGGAAGGTACTTAGAGGTCTTATGACCCTCCCCACTCTGGATTGTAAAACCCCAATACTTCCACAAGCCACGAGGACCTGCAGAAGCTCCTAAGTCCGAGTCTAAAACCCCCTTGCCCCCAGTTCTACAATATTTATGTAGTCTTCAAAAGCACATCACCCATGCCATTCAGTTTCATTAGTAATTTCTGGGCATCTGATTTACTTGTAGTATTTACATCTATGTTGTTTAACAAATATTTATATACATAGATCATGTCTTCTGTTCAATTATTTCAGTTACAAGCATATCCAATAGAATAATAATAAAGCTAATAAAGCTAACACATTTTCATTAAATAATGTCTGTGTGTCACAATTTGACAACAAAGTATTTTATTTAACTGTTATATGAGACACAGGTCTATGGTCTCTGGGTCCTTCAAAACGCAGGTGGTTACCTTCTTCAATTTGAAATTTTCAAAATGAAATTGACATGATATTTTGCTGTCAATTAATTTTTTACCAGTCGTGTCAAGCTTTTTAAGTCCTTCTGTCATGACATTTACTAAAAATTGACTGTTCTTGCATTAAAATACCCGGTGACAATATGTAAATTTTGAAGAAATATTTAGCGTCTAAAATTAAATTCAACTTTTATTTTTCTCTCACATTTTTTCATATTGATCTGTCACTTCAGAGTAATAATTTCCTTTTAAAGCTATACATAATACTATCCAATTCTTGTCGAAGTTCTCTCCAATAGGGATGAGTATTTTGCAAATTAGCACTCAACCTGATAATTTTACATGGAAAATTATCATTACTGTTTTATAAGCTTTGTTTAAGTTGCTCAAACTGTTATATGTTGGTTATTAAGTTGTTGTGACACCAAATAGGAGCCTTATGTGAGTACCTGTTTTCTAAGTTTCAAATTGAGCAGAACAAATTGTTAAAAAATCTTTTGAAATACGATTATCTTGTGTGAAATAAATATGCTCAATAAATTAATAAAAATTTACATCAACTAGTTTAGGAACTGTTATAATACTGCTTCCGTTAATAAATATTGTAGCAAAAGCCGTAGTAAAAAATTCTGGTGTCTTTAATTCGTTGAGTGGTTCGTCTCGTGTGTACTTTCAGTCTGCAGAAACCTTTGGTAAGGTATCTGGAGTATAAGCACACCCACAGTTGTTTTGAAATTTTTTTGCAATTCTCTTTTTTTAAATTTTTTGGATCAAAAAGGCATGGAATGCTAGATGTTGTTATTGTTTCATCTGATTCATTGCTACAAACTGTGCATCTTTTGGTGCTGAACCTTTATCACTTTTTGTCATTGTATCTGGTATGTGCATAATTTTTAGATCAGGCAATTGTAAGCGTTCTTGAGGTAACTGATCAAGGTGATTTTCTTTGAAACTCACATCTTTGTAATATTCATTAGGTAGATATTTAAAAAAGTACCCTTTAATAACTTTTTAATATGGTTTCGCTGAGCATATTGTTGATAATCATTTTCTTGAATTGTAATACCACCACTAGGAAATCCACACAAAGCTTTTTGTACTGCTTGACGACCAATTGTATACTCTTTAAGTATTTCATTGAATCCCTTTCTCTTTAAAAAGCCCTAATTTTTTTGGGTTACAAAAGTAATGCAGATGCAATTATCATTTGTTGTGGTAAACTTATACAATGACCTTTTTATTCAAGCTTTATATATCGTAAAACATGTACATTCATTATAACGTTTATACGAAATATTATTGCCATTTCAACTGTAGTTAAATTTGTTAATAACGGCAGTACATCTAAAAATGCATATTGTTGCAACGTAAAATATCTTTTGGTGGACCGATATGTATATTTAGACTCGTAATACCATAAAATTTTAATGGCTTGGTGTTACTAGTTTGAGTAAAATGTTTTTTTGTGATAACGATCGCATACACCATGTTAGTTTAGTTTCCATGGTTCAAATTCAAACGCATTTAGAACCAGAATAAATTGGGGAACTTGTCGCATGGAATATTGGCCTAGTCTCACATCACAGAATACATTTATGAAACCCTATAAACAGCTCACCTTCCTCAAATCTTTCTATAGATTTCCAAACAGCAGTATTATTATGCAAACTCGCAGGTCGTTGATTATCATGAAATGGAAATGTATTATCTTTAATATTAGTAGCATAATCTTCTTTCATTGTAATGCCACTGATAAGTGTTTTGTCGAATTCTTTGTTAACAGAACTTTTTTTTTGATCAAATTACACAAATATTTGTGTAATACTGCCTTATACATATGTTACACCAAGCTTAATACATGATCTTTCAATCTCCCCCTCTGTAGCATCATTTATTATTGATTTTTTGTTTTCTTACATTACATTTTTTTTCGGCGATTCTTTTGTTGCGACGTGGCCTCGTTTTCACTGCGTTGTACATATGTTACGCCAAACTTAAGACAAGACCTTTTTAGTTCTTCCTCTGTTGCATTAGTTGCTATCTTTTGTTTTGTTAAATTACACAATTTTTTTCAAAGATTCTTGTGTTGTAATTTGGTCTCGTCTACACTGGTTTGTATATACATACGAATAGGTTACGCCAAACTCAAGACAAGATCTTTTAAGCTCTTCCTCTGTTTTTATTCTCGAAAAAAAGTCACAAAATCTACTCTTATCTGGTTATATGAGTCATAGACTTTACATAGTGCTAAGATTTGAAAAACCTCAGTTCTGTGTATTTCTTGAACGAAAACTCGATACCAATAGTTAACATACCTATATTATGATTATTCATTTGTTCGTCTAAACCTATTCTACGAGCATTCTCAAGGATTTGATCATTAAAAACAATAACCTGTCTTGTTGATCGACAAGATAAAGAAGTATGATTTAAAGACATTTTTAGCTGCGATGAGTGCTTATTAGGTAAGGTTAGAAATATATAAATTATATGTTGATAGATATTTAATTTGGCTCTGATATTTTAACTGCAGTGGCTAGTAGCTATAATACGAAAATTTGATATTTATATATTTCGTATCTGCAGAAGAGTAAAACTGCACCAGAATTCCACAAATAAAAAATTTTATTACGTCATCAGAAATAAGTGATTATTAAGTAAAGACAGAAATTAACAATATACTGATAGATATTTCATTTGGCTGTGATATTTTGACTGATGTGGATCTAATGTGGACCTTTTTGGGTCAAATAAAGAAAATGTGATATTTTCATTTGTATCTGCAGAAGAAAACTGCAACATAATTCAACAAACAACAAATTTTCATACGCTATCACTGATTAATATACAATAAAGCTGCAGATAGAAATAAATTTTCTGTAGACAGTATTGAAAAGACGTCGACGTAAAAACGGTAATGGCTGAAAGGAGAATAAATATAAATCTACTCGTATCTTTACCATATATAACCATTAATACCTAATATCATGAACTATATTTTCAAGAGAGTGATGTGTTTAACTATTTAATAGAATTTTATCTATATCTCACACTATATCTTGTAAAGTATATGAACCAAAAATGTCTACTAAAAACAAAAAAAGAAAAAAAACGAAAAAGCAGCCACTCATCAAATTGAGAAAAAAATTAATACTAGTACTACTTTAGATAGTATTGCCGGTTTGATAAAGCAGGTAAAAGTTGAATTATCCCCTCAAATAAAAAATTTGGAAACCTCCCTCAATCAAGGAATAAATAAATTTGAAGATCAACTAACGGAAATATAGACTCATATTGAACAAAATGACAAACAACTTGAAGATAACACACAAAGAGTAAAGGAGTTAGAAATCAAGTTCAGTAACATAGTCTAGACCCCACAGATCATAGAAAAATTAAATAAAATAAAATAAAATAATATAAATAATGATAATGATTTTGATGCAGAATAGAAATCTGCAGAAAGCAGCAATGTCCCCCATAATAACACAAAGAAAATGACCTGGCTGACACGAAATATTTATTAACCGACATAACAGTAATAACATTCCAAGTTGACAGACTGCAGGTGTATAGAAATGTTGGGACCATCGTGGAAAACTTTCAAATGATACAAATGAGGATGTAAATAAGCCACCTCGATACCCTGTCATATATGTAAAAATGATTGAGTTTTTCGGAACATGTGAAATATTCATTTAAGTCAGCTAATATGAGCCAAACTTCTTCGATTTATGCCAATCAAATGTACTCAAAGCTCTCTAAACAAGAATAACACTAAATTAAATCTCTAAATCTCTCTATTACCCTAAGGAACCGAAAAAAGAAATCCCTGCTAGCAAAGCTCTTATTGCATTTTTAGCTACACTGATGGTCTGTAAAGAAGGATAGAGGATTTATATAGTTGAAAAGACTTGGTAAACTCTGGTTTTATATTTTTTAAATTTTATGCAGTTTCTTTATGTTCTTTTCTATTATAAAAGTCTAGTTGGCACTTCGAGGCTTGATTTACAGTAACAGCTAAAGTTACATTCAAGTTTTCTCGCTAACTTTAATTTCAGTACAACACCAAGGTACTTATGCGATGTTATTGAGACGGTTTTTGTGGAACTGTAGGAGAGATTTAGTTTGTCAGGGTGTTTTGATAATCTTTTTGATGCCCCAAACATGATTGTTTCTGTTTTGCCTTTTTTCAAGTTGATGATGAGATCGTTGTTATTGAAATACTCTGAAATGGTTTTTAAATCTTTATTTATTCGGTCTTCAATTATGATGAAACTACTCCCAGCGAATTATATAACCGTATCATCATTTTGAAGAGAGAAGACGTTTAAATAATATTAAATCTGAGTAATTTGAATATTAAAATAATTGAGAGTTTTGGATATATTTAGATAAATATCTGGAAGATGCGAAGTAGATAATTAAAATAATAGTTGGTCCTCTCAACTGAGTTGCTACTGGTTATACGAAGTGAATTTGAATATAATTTGGATATTTATTATTATTATATAAAAATTGAAGAAAAGTACACACTTTTTCTATTACGTTCCGAAGGAGAGTTCATCTTAGATGAAGTTAAATTTTAATTAAACTGATATTTAAAAACCAATTGATATCACTTAATAGGTTTCTACGACAAAAAATCTAATGTGAGAAACAAAGCTATCACTAAAATCTGTGCAATCGTACATAAATTGACGAAATAAAGGCGGATGTCTTCTCCATTAAAGACACTGTGGTACAAGGTTTGCTAAAAGAAAATAAAAATCTAAGTTCCAGAGTTGAATCTATAGAAAGTAGGCTTATAAAAGTCGAAAAATCTCTGTTGGTTATACATTCATTTTCTTATAAATATAATTGGCTTCAGTTTATATTTTTCCCTAATATGAATAAAAACTTTTTACCTCGTAAGCATAACATTGAAGAGACATATTTAAGATGAAAAGTGAAAACTTTTTTGATTCCAAATTGTTAAATGGGCACAGTTTTTGATATAAGTAGGAATGATCCCAATGCTGCATTTTACTCCTTCTAATAATAAATTGGTGTCATCAGCAAACAATAAAAAATCACACAAATGAAAACATTTGTAAAGGTCATTTATGTAGATCAAAAATAACAAATGTCCTAAAGCTGGGCCTTCGGGTACTTCATATTTTATAGCTTTTCTTGATGATTTTCAGTTTCCTATCTTACTGTTTTTATTCAAATACCACTTTAAGTATTTATGACTCAGACTTCTCGCTTTTTTTTTAGTTGCATCATTGAAATCAGTTTCATTAATAATACAAAACTGGGAAAAGTGGTCTGATATCGATAAGGTGAGAATATCTGCTGCAATCTCCCCTTCTGAGATCAAATTAATGAAAATATTGTCAATAATAGTTTTAGAGTATATTTTTATCCTAGTAGGAGCAATTAACAGTGGTTGAAAAAGGTTAGCAAATATAATTCATTAAAAAAATCTGAAAACTGGTTGTTGGTTTCATATTTAAGAAGATTTATATTAAAATCAAGTATCAAATCAAGTTCTTATTTTTTTCTTTTCTTAGTTTTTCTAATAAATCTTGCAGTTGAGTAATGCAATATTACTCACCTTTATCACATTCAATTGATCGACTTTCTATGAAAAAGCTAGGTAGGCTTATTTTAAAATATCTATACTATATTTTACTCTCTGTGACACATATCAAATCAAAATTTTTAGTATTCAAGTTTAGAAATTGTTTTAATTCCTCAAAATGGAAAGGAAATGATGAGATATTAAGAGTATGTCTTATTTTTGACTTTCAGGTTATTAAACATTTCAATATCAAAATATTGAGCTGTTTCAGGCTCATATTTGTTAATTTTAATTTTATCGAAAAAATCATTTACTTTATTAAGGTAAACAACGTCCTGGTTGTTCTCATCCTCTTCGTTTTGAAACGGTAGAGAATTAAGATCATCTTTAGTAACTGAAGTAAAAGGCTTTATTTCATTTGTACATTCAAGAGAAAACCAACTTTCTTGAGAATCCATGTCATACGTTTTATTATCTAAATTATTACACTTAATACAGCTTTTCCATATGGAAAGCTCACCATGGCACCCTGAACAGGTGAAAATATATCCTCACACTCAGTGAATCAGTGTTAAGACCAAGACTAAATAAATCTCTCATAATAATAAAAACCACAGCAGCTTACTTTGAAAACATCAACAACTTTTTTGATGTCTTAAATGTAAGAAATATTACAGAAGGTGAACGTAAACGAAATCCATATCTTAAACCGTATGTAACTAAGCGTTGAAAAATGGCGTTTTGATTGGTTAAAAAATGATTTTCTCAAATATTTATCTGATTGGAAATTACTGATCAAGGTAATTTCAGCTTGACATAGAGATAAAATGTTTATTACATGGCAAACGTATGAAGAGTTTCATATCTCAACGTATTCTGTTAACAAAATATTTATTAAATCAGGGTTTATCATTTGTTTTTACTGAGTGATTCAATCAAGATGTCGTTGAAGAGTACTTTGGCCAACAGCGAACCATTGGGGGGAGAAGCGACAACCCTAATCTGTTTCAGTTTGGATACAATGACAATACAATTCGTATGCAAAGGTCGCTTGTTTGTTATAGATACCGGTAACACGAAAGGAAAAAAAAAAACATTATTATTTTTTTTTATTTCAGAGGCCTATTCAGGGGTGATACAGCATAAAACATAAAGTTTAATAATGTCATTGCGGAAAATTCGAACGTGGAATTACAATTGAGAGGTTTCAGTACTGTATATGTTCAAACAAATATTATGCAGACATAAACATAAAATTAAAAATTTTCCTTGTAAAATTTCTAGCTGACCATTATGCTTACTGTATGCTTAATTCTTCCTAAAATTGGAGGCTCAATATGCTTAATGTTTTTTCTTAATGTTCTTTTCTGCTTTTGTGCTTCATTCTTAGCAAATGGAAATGAGCGTACTCTTAAATATAAGTGTAGGGTTTTTTTTAGCAAATTTGTTTTAACTTCCTCATCAATATTTTTAATAGAGCAGTCTTCAAAAATAACATTATGGTATCTAATTGTTTTTGGATCTGAAATTAAAGTGGGAATTTATTTGTGTTAGATGTAGCTTTTCTAAACTCTATCTCTGCAGCGTAGAAAATATTTTTCAAATTCAAGTTTGACAGCTGTTAAACCTCCTCTTGGTAAAACATTAATCAACTTTAGTGAATTTATTTCAGTACTTTTAAAATTGCTATACCAGCTTGATCTTTTTTAACACATTTTGGACAACATAGCCGGAAAAATACTTGGTTAATTCACTTGGTTGTATAAGCGTTATTGTGGATGGAACTTCACTAGCAGTCGTTTGGTTGTTAAAAAAGATAAAACTTGGTCACCAACCTTTGTTACTAATAGAGTGCAGGTAGGTTAACATAAATATGGAAACTAGTTATCAGCATACGTAACTACAAATCCATAATAGAACGAATAGAAGGTCACTGTATCTGCATCCCGCTTTAGTTTAGAAAATTGTTTCTTTGCATACACATGAAGATTGGTAAAATTTGTGTTTCCATAAGTTTTTATTTGATCTAGAATATTTTGTGGATAGTATAACTCATCGAGTAAAATGTTTTTTGATTCAGTTATCATAAGAAAGAAATCCTCCTCCTTTAACCATGGTTTATTTACCTCTACTGAGGTAGAGGATACGTCATCTTTATGCATGGATGTGTTTTCAACCCTCGTTTTGATTTGTAACCTTTATTGCAAATTTTGCAGATAAATAATCCGATATTAGACAGCTGAAACAAGAAAAAATATATATAAGATCTTTATTTATTATTGTCAAAAAGTATTCACACGTATATATAAACATTGTATATAACTAAAGTGTAGTTTCTTTTTTAGTATTTGTTTAAAAGTACACTTTTTGAAGGAAGAACGAAATAACTATCGTCATAACAATTATAATTATATATCTGTTACGGATTCTTGAAAGTCAATATCAAATAAAACTGATATCAGTGCTTCCTCGTAAGTCTTTAAGTTCATATCCCTTCGATTGTCTAAGAAGTAACTGTTGCTCTCCACCATTTTGAAATATTATGTGCACGCTGTTTGATCAAGTGACTTGATTTTTTTTTGCGCGATTCTATCTTAATATGAATTTGAATATGTTGAACAATAGTACTTCCAGACTATTGGTATTTTTCTATTGACTCTAGTGACACTAACAATATAAAAATTAAAGAAATAAAAGACTTGTATGCTAAAATCCACCAAAATTCAATCAAAAAACTTTCATAAAATTTTCTTTTAAACTGTGGCTTAAAGTAGAATGTAAATTTAAAAAGCAACAAGAAGCAGCTTAAGTTTTATTATTTCCAATTTAGCTTTATCGTTTACTGAGGTAGAGGAGTTTCTGTTTGGGATAACGGATTTTTTTTTTTGCACATTCTAAATTAAAAATGTAGCAGCCTCGAAAAAAATATTTTTATTATTTTTATACCTGAACAACAGTTTTTCTTCCAAATAGTTGATCTTCACCTTTAAAACGATGGGATTGAAGAAGAGTTCGGTGAGATATATGCTCAAAATGTTATACCCATATAATATCTGATGTTGAAAGCACATTTTTTAATTGAAGCAGCTTCGATTAAAAAACTCGCTGCCGAGGCTTTGAAAGAAATTGATACGGAAGACCAAGAAAATATCAAGAAACTCAATGTTTGTATACTTGAATCAGAAGGCTCAGTGCACGATGTAAATGAATCAAATGTATTGAAAAAATTAAATCATAAAATAAATAATCTTAAACGGTAAACCCCTCTAAATTTTTGAAAAAATGAAAAAAAAAAATTTTTATTCCTTTTAGACACTTTAATGTATGTAGAATATGGAAATAAAATCCTCTTCCCAAAAATATTTGTGTAAATGCCCAAAATTTCCTTTCTCTAAGGAGCACTCTAAAACAGCCATCTTAGCAGCGGCCATAGCAACGGTATATAACCCTATAAAAACTCCTTTTAAGGCATAAATTCAATTAAAATGTGCTGGGGAAAGCGGTATGTATCTTCCTCGTGGAGTATATATTCATATTAGCTTGGTTCATCAAGGCAAATTATTGTTTTTGAGGCTGAAAGCTAGCGCTAAACTTAGTGTTCTAGGTATAAACATGGGTAAAACTTGCGTCAAACAAAGATCGAAAGTATTAGGAAAGAGGAGAGGATTCTATGGAAGAAGACCTCAAGATGGTAATGAAGAAAGCGTTCCTGTAAATAATGCATATAACTAATTTATTCCTCCTGCTGTCTCCTGTTGTAAATATTGCTGAATCAAGCACCTCCACCCCAATTGTAAATAATGAATCATTCAATTCTTCTGTAAATAACGAATTAATTAATTAATTTATTTAATTAATCAATTATGTATCAGTAGCCTCAGTATCTTAAAGTGACTGATGAAATGGCTATACTGGTTATAGAATTATAGACACTGCAATTTTGTCTAATGTATTTAGCATGCATTTATGTCCAAAATGTGAAAGTTTAACCTTGACACTTGCTGATGCTATTTCCAAAAAGCAAGGACTTTCCTCTTTACTGTATATAAAATGTTTGACTTGTAATTAAAAAATGAATTCCATACATTTATGCCCAGTAGGTGAGGCTATGATGTAAACAACCGAACTGTGTACACCATGCGCGTTTTAGGCCACGATCATCCAGGTATTGAAACATTTACGTCACATATCCCCAAACCGATGGCGCAAAATAATTATGATAAACTTACAAAAGTAATATCAAATGTAACTCAATCTGCTGCAGAAGATACAATGTATGACACAGTATCTGATATTCGGAACATGACAGCCGAAAACGAAACATTTGATATTGGTGTATCTTATGGCGATACCTGGCAACGTAGAAGTTTCTCATCTCTAAATGGTGTATTTACTGATATCTCTTGACAGCGGAAAAGTGTTGAATGTTGAGCCAATGAGCGGCTCATTTAAGGGGTGCTTTGTAAAAAAAGATTTGCTGAAAACTGATCCTAACAGTTACGCGAAATGGAGAAATTCTCATGTTTGCAAATACAATTATAAAGGTAGTGGCGGTGGTATAGAAACAGAGGGTACGAAGCGTATTTTTAATCGCTCAATCAACAAAAATAACTTATGATATTTAAACTTTTTAGGTGATCGTGATAGTAAAAGTTACCTTAGTGTAAAGAATACTTACTCTGGAGTCACAGTCAATAAATTAGAATGTGTTGGACACTACCAGAAATGTTTAGGTACAAGGTTACTTAATTTAAAAAAAAAAAGAGAAAGGCTTGGCGGACGTGGTAGTTTAACCAATGCGAAAACTGATCGATTACAAAATATTGTAGGAGTTGCAATCAGAAAAAATGCTGGTCAAATTAAAACAAATGAAAGTAGGTGTTTTAGTTAATTTGTTGCATGTTCCTTCTTCAAAATCAAATAATTTGCACATTCCTCATTGATCTACCGGAAGTAGTAGTTGGTGTAAATACAATACTGATAGCGCAAATAACACAAGCTTGTACAAGCCAGGGCCAGGCCTTCCATTACCAATTATTTACAAAGTAAGAAAAGTATTAGAAGAGTTAAGCAAAGGTTCTGAATGAGAAAAGTGCTTGAATGGCAAGACAAAGAATGCCAATAAAAGCTTTAATGGGACAATTTAGGACCGGCTACCAGAAGTAACTTATGTATCGCTTTCGACTCTCAAATTTGGCATGAATGACGCAGTAACCAGTTTTAATATTGGACGTAAAGCTACCATCTTAACATATGAAAATTTAGACATGGTGCCAGGTGTTTACACTTTGCAAGGATGTAAGAAACGAAATGTAAAACAGTTAAAATTTGCAGAGTATCACAGGGTGAAGTAAAACAAAGTCCGGTGACAGGTTTTATGTTCAAAAAAAGATGAAAACGGCAGATAAATTTATAGAAACAAGATAAATATTATGAGGCTGGTGGTTTTAAACGTGTTGTGTGTTTTTAAAATTATTTCGATGATTTTCCATTAGTTTTGATTGAAATATTTCTTTTTACCCTTTATATAGATCTATTTATATAGACCTTTAAGCAGATCTATTCTGTTAAGCAATTTGAGCATTGCAGTTGGGAAAACTCATCCAATTCCAAGGCTATCTGACATTGTCAATTTTATCCAAATGAAACTTCGTTTAGCGTCAGTGGTTTTAAAAATTAGTCTTTCAAAAGCTTATTGTTATAATTCTGTATTAAAATTTGTATGAGAGAGAGAGAATGTTATATTTAACGTGGGGAACCAACAAATTGCCGAGACAATATTTCCAGATGGGCCCACGTGG
>JAUZNK010019270.1:0-12655 GCA_035046665.1 Euphysa ruthae
TAGCGTGTTTCACTGACCCATTGTAACTTATCTCGCTTATCCTTTGTAACATATTCTCTATATTCATAGCGAATATGTTATATAATGTATAGAATATAATATATAATATATTAAGAGCGGTTGATTATAGATTTATGTGATTGTGAAAGGTCGTTTATAATAAGTAAATTTTTTCTTTTCCTTCGTTTGTCGACTTGCGATCCGTTACTTTGATATGGTCCGCATCCTTCTTATGAAAAAATTCTCTGCAAAATCGTCTCGAACTTATTCTCAGCTTCCGAAAAACTGACAGTAAATCTACTGTGCCATCATTGAAGGCAATTACTGCAAATGCAACATATAATTTAAGTGTCGTTTTTTCAACATAAACTCGCTTTGAGCATTTTTGCCAAATGACGTTGTTAATCGACTCGTTCACATTTTGCTTGGTACCATGAAGACATTTCTTCAGTAAATTGTTAGATCCTAAATCTTTATGACTAAAAATTGGCTGTAAAACGTTTTGAACTGGTGCTGGAATCGATAACTTTTGTCATTGCTCCGAAGCAGAAGCACAACAATAACCCCATCAGTTTTGTCCACGAAGTAATGACTCTTGGTGTAAATACCAGCTAGACAAAAATATTAGTAAGACAACAAACATATAATCATTTAAAACGTTGAGAATTCCTCTCATGTAATCATTAAAACAGATGACTGCTGATGAAACACCAATCTCTTAACAATAATTGTAAAATTTTTCAAAAAAAATCTTTGCTTATTTTGGGAAAACTTCATAAACCGAAAGCCATGTTGTGTTTAAAAATATTTTATCCTTCGCTTAATGTCATCAAAATATATTTAAACAGAACTCATTAAAAGCTCTTTTATTACTTAAGCAGGGTGGCCACTATATCAAAAAAAAAAAAAAAAAAAACAATTTTAGAAAAATGTCTCTCACTTGGAAAACATACCTGTAAAAGCCATTATAATATAAAATAAGCAGTTTTAATTTTAGACTAAATGTTTTCAACGGCAAAAAGCGATTAATAAATTAGTTTTTACGTCGAAAAAAAACATGGTTTCAAAAAGTCCTTTCAAATCGATAACATAAGTCAAATTCCTAAAATTTTTACTTTTCTTATTTCCAGAATGTAACCTATTATTATAGATAACGCAGAAAGAAACGTTTTTGTAGGACGTTAATCCTCACAAACACTGTCTGAGAAAATGATGAAAGCATTACGCAATATGTGTTTTGGACAAACCCATAATACGAACAACAACACAACTTCGAAAATACTTTTATAAAATAAATCTTGGTTTGAAGAAATCCTTATAAAAACCAAATATAAGTATTAATAAAACAAGAAGCCCAGTGATAAAAAAGTTAAAAGAAGGCTAGAAAATTAACACTTTAATAAACAATGTTAAAATTTGAAAAATCTGAAATCCCATGACTTCAGGGGTTGCCAATTAGTCCGAAACTCTCAAATACTATTTAACTCCTGTCCCAACTTTTCCAGGGCTTGATCTAAGCTAGTCACAAGTTCTTTTTTCTCACAACCGTCGAACGAAACGAATTTGCCAAAAGAGACAAATCACCTTCTTCTTCTGCCGCTATGCTGTACTTATCGATATCAAAGACTCAGTGCAAGACTTGAAAGCTCTTTTCTTGGTCTTAATATTCGCGATTTCTTCGGTTTTGAATTTTGGTTTGTTGCTTTTTCCTTCATCCACTGTTTCTCCTTTGTTAGCTTCAAGGTTTGTGACATATCAAGAATGTGCCAACTTATCACTTTTAAGCAAATCGTTTGAAATTACAAAATCACTTAGTTTTAAGTTATTAGAATTTAAATGATCATACACAATTTTCTGGCTGATCAATGAACCTTTCTCAACATTCTCGCCTAATAGTTTTTTATGTTGAACCCTCTTTCAACCTCACTCTATCCATATGATAAGGTGAAAACTAATTTGCAAACATGCCAAAATGATGTGTAATTCACATCAACTTGTAAGTAAGAAGATGAAATCGAACAATAATATTAGTGGCAGTAGGTAGGTCAATTAAACCGCTTGGTTTAAGATTTTCAGAGTTTAAATGATCTAATTTAAAACCAGGAACTGCAGAATTCAAAATATCTCGTTTTACAAACATCTTCATTAACACTTAAAAAAATGCTGATTAAAGAATGTGCAAGAAACGGTACCATTGGATGATCGGTTTGAAACGATATGAGGTAACCATTTAGTTGACAAGCAAAGCCTTTAAAAAGCTGAAACCTTATTGGTACAAACAAACACATATTTCACACGACTTGTTTTGTGGTCTTTTGTCTTTACACAAACTTTCCAACGCTTGACTATACTCACTACGATACACAAGCTTTCCAACGCTTGACTATACTCACTACGTTAGACCGAACAATTTTTCTTTCTTAACTATAATCCCATACAAAAAATGTGGCATGTTTTTTTCTTAAAAACTTATCTCCCTTCCCCTTATATCAATGTCGACTGCTTCTGGAACACCAGCAGTCTCAAAAACCAACGTTGATATCAGGGGGAAAGGGATACATAACTGTGAGAATGAAAAGTGCGCTGTAAATCTTGGTTATGACACTATATTTTGTCTGGGATAAGTCGATTTTAAACTTATAAAATTTTTTTTGTATTTTTTAGTGACATTCTTATGTCATGTTACAGTTGATTTTGTTTATAAAAATGTACGGGTTCCTTATACAATAAGTAACATAGTAACTCTCATTTTTATATGAACCACGCTAAGTATTGAGTACAATGTCACTTATCACTGATTTTGTAAACATATTATGAAAGCTCAAAGCTAGTTTTGTACTTTTTTTTTTTACCTAATAAACAAGGAATTACGACACGACTATTCCCCAACAAACATAATTGGAAATATAAATATAATTAAAAAAAGATTGGGGGCCTGTGATAATTGCATTGAAATGAAACAATTGAATTGGTGACCTGTTGCATTTTTTTTTTAATTGACAAATAAATTAGCAATAAACACTGTCATGAACTAAATAACTCAGCCATTTATTTCAGACCCTAACTTGAACAATTCGCTAAAACGTTTGGGACAAGGTGGAAGATCTTAAAGTGAACATCTTTCAGCATGTCGACAATTCTCTCAAAATAAAATTTTGTTGTTAGAATAACTTTTTAAATGTAAAAACAGCATTTATTCTTAATAAAATGAACTCAGCTACTAAAATCCCTTTTCGATGTTTTTTTTCAAAATTCGGACAATCCCAGACAAAAGTTATAGCATACTATGTTTTTTCTTAAAAAATTATCCCCCTGCTGGAAGAATGAAAATTGAAAATCTTGGTTCTGCCACAATATTTTGTCTCGGATTTAAGCCCTAATACGATCGAATCTAGTAGACTACTGATCCATGGTGAACTATAAATCCCAGTGGATACTCTTCATTCTCACATATGTGTATAAATACATCCCGCTGGAAAATCATGGAACATCTGCTACATGGTTTTCATTATTTTTGCCAATTCCCATTTGTTACTTTGGACCCCAGTTTGAAAAGCCACGTGCACAACATGTAGGCCGCAGCAACCAATGTCGATTATGCCTGGCCATTCCTTTTCAGTTCGGTACTCATCCAGTAAATGTGAAGCCTCTCAATTGGTATTTGGACCATCCACACTAATCTGAACCGTTCTCTATTGGTAAGCATTGATATTTATAACAAAACTACCCTTTCTTTGCCAAGCTTCCAGGAGTTTTCAAACTTTCCAGGAGTAAAAATAAATTCAAGTAGTGGCCAACCTGTTAAGGGAAGAATTTTTTGCGAATTTGGAGTCAAATCCGCAAAAAATATAAAATACGTTTCATAAGCAAAAGTAAATTCCGCAAACTTTGTCAAAAGTGTTCGATCCGCAAAATTTAATTTTATTATCAATTTTTTCCATTTCTCTACGATATATCGTGTGGATGATTCTAGAAATACACCACCGGATATTTCCACCCACATTCAGTAGGATTTATAATTGTCTATTTACATAGCAAATTTGTTCTCTTTTTACTAAGATACTGAAGCAAGATCGAAAGAATAGGGAGGGGGAGTAATAAAAAAAAAAAAACAAACATATTAGTGACTATTCAAATATATGATTGTAAATCGTCAATCAGAATCAATTACAACTTCTACTTGCATGTCTATTGCTTCATTTTTCTATTAAGTTATGATACGTCTATCGGTCTTAAAAAATGATCTTATGTCTACTGCTTTACAAGAATCCGTTGAATGATACCATCCTCATTATTATCGCAAAGAAGAGTTCTTTCTCGCCTTTCGTTCCGATTTTTTGAGGGAAAAAGAGCCTTGTGAATAAGATTGGTATGATGCTTATGAGCTTTCAAAAACTGTCTAGTTTTAATAAGTAATTCCTCAAAAAATAAATTTAAGTATTTTATCCGTAAAATAAATTCCGCGAATAATTGGAAAGACAGTCAATCCGCATTAGACTTTTCAGATTTTCACTTATTTATAGACTGAATTTCCTTTTAAATAATTTAAATATTTTTAAATTTTGTGAATAAAATCAGTGCATGTTTACTATACATTTATTCAATGGCAGTTATATTCGAACATTTTAATGCGAAAATTCAATGACAAGGGATAACTACCTCAGAAAATTCTTAAGCTATTTTTCTGTTTTCTATTTTCTGTTAAAATTTACAAAGAGATCACTTTTGAAAATGCTGAACGTCTATTCATTCGAAATAAATTCTATTAAAAAAGTACATAAAAATTAAAATTGAAACGCGATAAATATACCAAAAAAATAAATCTAAAAATTACTAAAAAAATGAATAAATAGATAAAATAACTCATTTCTGTTTTATATATGCATAAAAATATCTAATTGTTAACCGCAGTTCTTACATTGACCTATATCAAACTAAAAAAGTATTAATAAAGATGAATAAATTCTCAAATTGTTGCTATGAAAATGTAAAAAGTCTATCATTGCTCCAGAAATTCTCCAATCCGACTTAAAATTATTCAATCTAAGGTTACCATGAGCTTCCACCAAGGTCTTGTGCTGCACTGTACATGCGATCCGCAGAATCGCAAATACCTAAAAGAAATTTATCATCAATCAAAACTTCTTAAAATATCTTTAAAAATTTTAAAATGCTTGCTCAGAAAAACGCCTGCAAAATTTAATTGGATTTTACGAGAGCATTTATTTGACAGGAGCGTCTTTTGAAAAGAATGGTTATTTATTAGCAAGTAATAAGGTTGAATGTCACTTGGACTTTGTCGGAATAAGATTTTACAGCATGAATCAATGTTTTATAAAACGTTATCCTGAAACGCTCCATAACCCATGAAAAAAATAGAAATCATTTGCATTAATATAACAACAATCGCAGGTGACTCTCGATAAAAGTTTATAAAAAGCAGGTCAATAAGAGACTTACTAGCCAAACTGAACTAGCAAGGAATAAAGGTATATTAAATAAATAAATCGATTAGCAAGCCAGGTAAAACAGAAAAGAGAAATTTGAAAATACCCTTTGATGCAGCCATATCAACTAAACTAGAGGGAACGAATTTCATCTTCAAATCATCATAATACGTTAACAGAAAATCGCATCCATTCTAAATAAACAATCAATTCGCAGATTTATTAATATGCATTCTTTAAAAAAAAAAAAAAAAAAAACATCCATTCCAAACAACCAAAGTAAATATCAAAATGAGATTTTGTGTTTCAACTAAAACATTTTTTTTTAAAACTGCAGATGCAGAGATGTCAAATGTAAAGGTCTTTCTAAAAAATATTTTTTTAACGTCATAGAGAATTTCAGGGTGACAGGAGGACTGTCAGGAAGTTTATATACACACATGTAAACAGTAAACATGATCTCATTTAAACCAATTTTGTATCTAACACCAGAAAAAATAATTTTATCAAGTTACCCTTGTGATTATGTATAGGCGTGAACAATTTCTATGCAGGCTTCTGGAAACGAGGAGAGTTTTAGGAAAGTTTTTTCAACGCAGTATGCTGTTTTGACTTGTTTTGAGAAGCCAGGATTGTCTTGATAAAAAGTCAGGCCAGGTTATACTAAACGATGCAGGAAGATAACAGATTCCAGTGTTTGAAAGTGAATACCTTATAACTATGTCACAAAAAATGCGTCAACGTATATTGTGGCACACATCAACAGCAGCTACGTCTTGTTAGAACTCCATCAATTTCATGTAGGCTATATGGTGTAGGGACGAATTCCGTGACTCTGCTTTGTAAGTCGTGCAGTTCTCCTCGCGTTGCTCAAGAATTGATAGATACCTGGAAGCGTGCGTGTAGAGATTTTGCCTGTGGGTTGTGTGAATTGACCCAAGCATTCATTCACAGACTGGTCTGATTGGGGTATAACAGGACATATATTCCCACCATGAATGAGAAGCAAACGATGGGAGAATACATCAATCAACTAATAAATGAGTCTGAGCACTGTACGGATGAATACATTGAGCAACTACTTGCTGAGTGTGACCCGTAGTGGTTAAATACATCGAGCAGCTAATTGCTAAGACCTTAAGAATGAATACATCGACCAAGCTGTGTCTGAGGCCATCAAGGATGTTGTTTAAAAATACTTGATGAACCTATTCCAGAATATGGTTATTGAAGCCTCTACAGCCTACTGCATTTATAAAATACATCCTTGATCGGCCCACAGAGGAGGCTGTTAAGAAAAACCTCTTAGATCCTCTTTGAGCTAATATATTTAAGCAGCATGTGAAGAAAGAAAAACTTGATCTGGAAGTACACTGTGCTCTAGTTGTTGACAACGCCCCAATACTCTACCTAGACGAGAGCTACATCAACAAAGGGGACACAATCGTCTGGAAGGAGATAGAGGAAGCTGCCGATAGTCGTTGATTCGACATGTGGCCATTAACAAGAGGGCCAGATATCACATTGGGTCTGGTTTGAAAAAGTAGATCTAAGAGTAACCATAAATATGGCCTCGGAAGTGTTAAGAGTTTTTGGATACAGATGAACAATACAAGTCATTTACTGTTGTAGGTAAGTCAGCTAAACAACCGCTAGCACCAGTGATCGAGGAAAAAGGTGTCTCTGACCACGGCATTAAGGGAGAAACTGTTGTTTGCGGGGATCAAGTCAAGTCAAGCTCTGACGCTCGTCATGATATTGATTAGAAAATTTGGGGGAAAGGTCAGAAATATCTTGTCTATATTCGCTATAAGCTTTGGTTGCTTCCCCAACAGCATGGCGTACCAGGGCTGATGTTAAAACCAGAAAAAGATAGCAAATTGCTTTGTTGGCTACGTCGTCAATCATTTCCAGGATAAAGTGACCCGAGCAGGTACTGGGTTGAAACCCAAGCACTGGCAAATACTAGAATGCTTCAACAAGAAACTCATAAATACAGGTTGCTCACATGAGGACATGCTTGCCCTTAAGAATGTCCTCAAAGTTAAGTTGATTGCTGTCGGTGGTCTGGGTAACACATTATGGGATAGCAGAAATTACAAAACACACACAAAGGTAATTGTGTCTTGTCATAATAACCATGCTTGGGCTGAAATTACAACAGAACCGCCAAAAATTGAGCACATCCACTCACTTGACAGCATTGCCAAAAGGGCTTGCACAACCTTTATGCCACATACAGCAATAAAGGAATTCAGACTACTGCAGTGCAAAAAACCATTGAACAAAGGACAGGGGCGATAATGATCCTATTCACTATTAGAGCTATTCTTTTCACCACAAGACTCTGGCTGAGTGAACAGGCTCTTGTAAGAAGCGATGGTTAGCTATGAAGATCATGATCTGCATCCAGAACAATAAATGAAGCATTTACAGAGGGTACTGGAGCAGACCCTCGGGATGAGGCAGAAACTTATTCGTTAGAACTCAAATACCACAAAGCCACCCACTCTTAGCTGTCCGGTTTGTTGGAAAACGTGCTAAGCATGGTGACGATTCTAGTATTATCATCCGTGACCACAATAAAGCTGCTTATCTCTGCAATGTTCTATGAGGAACAAACTGGCTATTGAACTTCCAGAAAGTCAACGAAATTCACAAAATCAAGTATAAGGACGGAAAAACACGGGCTCAGTGGTTTCATATACGGGCATTCGACCTTGCAGACACCAATGATGCGCTCCGAAGGATGCTGAGATGTTTCCTCCAACAAGACCTACTAAGGGTTTGCACAAATGCCATCTACACCGAATCCCTTCCCATTGAGGTGGAAGGCCTACTGGTTGAGAACTGTCAAATAATGTATAATATATACAATAGCGACACAACCAAACCGGATATGAGAGGTGTCCTGAAACTGCAGCTTGGACAATCGAATCTGCTGGGCAACTTTAATTGCAAGTAAGCGACGTTGCCCCACGTCCCTCTAATCTCGTTACGGCTACTGTAGCACGTATGTATTTGACTGATCAGGGTGGAAGCGGTAAGACGGTACAATCTTGCTGAGGTTATAGTGTTTGACGAGTTTTGTGTGAAGAGCCATGGTCAGTTTGCTGCACCAATACCATCTGCCAAAAAGGGCTAACATCAGCACTATACGCATTTAAATGGTTGATGTGGTGCCAACCAGACCGCGTTCAGCTGAACCTCTTCTGTAGGAATTTCACAGGGGTGACATTCAAACGAGCTTTGCAAGAACTGCACCGGATGGGAAGATCCAGGTTAGCCTACTTTGGCATTACAAAAAAAAACATCCAGAACTCCCGGCGAAGATACACTTTCACCCGGACGACAGCATGACAAGTCGCGAGATAGTTAAGGCATACAAAGGACTAATTTATTGTGCAGGGCTCTAAGTTTCCTGTCCTTTGAAATTTCATGAACCCTTAATGAAATAGTGTGGAGCTGTCACGAGGTTGATATCTTGAATTGGGCAACCATCTATTTCAATCTCAGCATGCTAGTTAGACCTAACATTGCTACCTTGCAACTTAAGACGTATATCAGCAAGCCTCTCCATTTCATGTGTGGAAGGTGACGGACTTGTCGTGCTATAGTGTAGCCTTTAGATCTATTCGTTAATGCTTGCTCTGCATGCAATGTTGGCATCTTGCGTTTAAGTTTGAGCATCTATAGTGGACTAATAGAATCGTCTCCACCTAGTGTAGCAAGTTGCTCCTCTAAGTTTGCCTTAGGCTGAATCGCCTTTTTCACCCTTTCTCGTTTCTCCTGCGTAAGCTCATGGTGAAGTATTGCCTTGTCCTGCTTTTTCTTAAGATTGTCTATACTTGGTCAAGTTTGATGCACTTGCAGGTGTGATTCAGCAAACTTATTAATTGCTGCTTCTATTACAACTGCGAGATCATCCGCTGTGAGAACAGGTGCCTTTTTTAACATATTTGTATTCATTTGAACCTGGTTAAAAACGTATACATAACTATACATACAAATAATGTTCAAATGAAATTCAGGGTATTAGATTCTTGCCTACCAATGCAGCCAACAAGGATTCTCATATGTGGACCGACAATGTGCGTTAAAACAATGTTCATTGAGAACCTCCTACTCAACCCATAGTCACAGTATGAAGCGCTATACCTTTGTGCTTACCGGCTGGACCAACCAGTATATTGTAAAATCATAACCGCTTTCAAAAAGTCTAAGGTGTTCCGGTTACGACTTACACTGCTATTCTCAAAGAGCCTATCGAGTTTGATCCAAAAATAATTTTTCATTGTCGAATACCTTATAGAAGAGCGGTCGCAGTATTTCGGCCACCTGATAAGGGATGGAAGTCATCACCACAACATTACACTCATCCTTGTATTTCATTGGTGTTGTGGAAGTGTAAATGCATGGTGACAACGATTACAAATGGAATACATGTGTCTCTTTCGGTTTCCAGCCGACAAAAAAGCAGTCCACAGATTAGGTTGTCAAATTAACCCCGGTTCCATAGATAACTTTATAAGAGGCCTATAATGATGCAATCAATGAATATAGACCCCTCATAGTTGATCTGTCTCACTCACATTATATCAATTCATGTTTGCAATTTAGATGTGGAGAATAAAGGCTCATATACCCAAACTCAGCTAAGATATAAAAAAAGATATTTGGACATGACATGACATTCATCATAAACAAACGCAGCCCAAAGGAGCCAATTGGGCCTAAATGAGACCTGAGGTGAGTGTGGACCTTCAGGTACTCCTAGTCGTAAAGGAGAACCCGGTGATCAAGGAACGAAAGAAAAAAACTTAACCCTTGCAACGAATGGAGGTAACTCTTAAAATAAGGATGGCTTATATCTCTTTCCCTTGACACTTTTATGGGTGGCTCAGCTAGTGGCTACAACAGTGCAATATTGTTGGACTCTCCAGAGAAATACTGCATCCTGTATATCACCACAACATATAATGGTTGGAATAGGTTTGCTACAATCGCCCCTGCGACACACCCAAAGGGGAGTCATTGCAGGATAAAAATCGAAGGCAAGATGGCTCTGTGTTTTGAGACAAGAGATCCCAAAAAACCACACCAATATGTGAAGAGCTCTAGGGAAGATTACCGATTGACACAGGTAGGCAAACTTAAAGACCAGCTAAAGGCACAGATTGACTCTCATGAAAGTCTTGTGAACAAATATAATCGGGTCGTCAACGTTATCGGTGTTGATGTCGGAGCTACTGATTTAGGCATCGTTCCAGGTAACGTTGGAATGGGCATCTTAGTGACCATGATTGCAGCACCAGTCGTTCCAATCATCATGGGCTTTGTTGCCGGGTGCGGTTTTGTGAGTGCTGGCACAAAGCTTGCCTCTCATCAACTAAGAATATAATCTCAAAAACATGACCAGATCCGCGTTCTCGTAGAGAGTAAGCTGAATGAAATTTCAGACCCAGTCAGCAAGGTGTAGAAGATGGCATAATAAATCAAGACGAGTTTCATTCGTTTTTAGAATTTGAAAATACCACGTTATGAAAATAGAAATACGGGTGAAGATGCAGTAAAAAGCATAGAGCCCGGCAATACCACAAAAATGGAACTGGTTGAGAAAGGTCAAAGATAGTCAAAAATAGGTCAAAGAAAATTTATTCTGGGAATTAAAATTACAGTTTATTCTGGGAACTAGCATTACAGTTTATTCCGGCAACTAACATTACAGTTTATTCTGTGAACAAACAATACAGTTTATTCTGTGAAAAAAAATTTACAGTTTATTCTAGGAACTAACATTACAGTTTATTCTGGGAACTAGGATTAAAGTTTATTCTGGGAACTAGGAACTAATAGCACAGTTAATTCTGGGAACTAACCTAACAGTTTATTCTGTGAACTAACATTACAGTTAATTTTGGGAACTAACACTACAGTTTATTTTGTGAACCAAAAATACAATTTATTCTTTGAAGAAAACCACAGTTTACTCTGGGAACTAACAGTGCAGTATATTTTGGGAACTAACATTACATTAATCTGTGAAAAAACATTACAGTTTATTCTGGGAACTAATATTACAGTTAATTCGGGAATTAACCAAACAGTTTAATCTGTGAACTAACAATACAGTTTATTCTGTGAAAAAAAACTGCACATTTTATTTTGGGAACTAACGTTGCAGTTTATTCTGGAAACTAACATTGCAATTAATTTTGGGAACTAACATTACAGTTTATTCTGGGAACTAACCTAACAGTTTATTCTGTGAACTAACATTACAGTTAATTCTGGCAACTAACATTACAGTTTATTTTGTGAACTAACAATACAATTTATTCTGTGAAAAAAATTACAGTTTACTCTGGGAGCTAACATTGCAGTTAATTCTGGGAACTAAGATAACTGCTCAATCTGTGAACTAACATTACAGTTTATTCTGGGAACTAACATTATAGTTTATTCTAGGAACTAAAATTACATTATTCCGTGAATAAGGTTTGACGTCAATCGAACTCGTATTTATATTTAAGATTACCGTATGTATTGAATTACTTGCTAATCAAAAATAAACTGCAATTCTTTAAATAGCAGATTATTTTCAAGTTTGTTTCATCAAACAAACCGATGAATTATCAAATAATCAATACACGTGTTAATTCTATTATTATAATAATTATCAAATAATCAATACACGCGTTAATTCTATGATTATAATTATTATTAAATAATCAATACACGCGTTAAGTCAGAGGGGAGAGTGTAGATTTACTTTTACCCACTTTTTTATGTACATGTACATGTGTTCTCACCTACATTAGTATTTGCCCAATTGATTAGGTATGCGTGGTCCATAAGGTCCCTTTTTGGGGGTTAAAGCCACAATAGCCCAAAGAAGGTGCCACCGGGGACTAAGCTTCTTCCATGGCTGAGGATAAAAATTCTTATCCCCCCATGTAATGTATGTTTTTAGCGCGTAGCAAACCTGTTAGAAAGGAAGGCAAGTTTTTAGCACTTATCAAGCCTGCTAAAGGATAAGATATGTGTTTAGCGCTTCTCAAACCTGTTAGAGAGTAAGGTATGTTTTTAGCGCTTCTCAAACCTGTTTGAGAGTAAGGTATATTTTTTAGCGCTTCTTAGACTTGTTTGAGAGTAAGGTACGTTTATAGCACTTATCAAGCCTGCTAAAGGGTAAGATATGCGTTTAG
>JAUZNK010019281.1:0-21234 GCA_035046665.1 Euphysa ruthae
TATATATACATATAGATACACACACATATTTTGTTTTGTGCAATATCTGCTATGTTATTTTTGTTTCAAAATTCTCAAATTTTGCTTAACTAAAATTTTTTGCCAAATTTTTTTATTGCGATTTTTAGCTGATCTTAAGTTTAAACTTAATACAAACAACATAACGTCATTTATTTTGAGGCGATATAAAGAATTAATTTTTAAAGCAGAAAATGAAGTCTTACTAAATTTCTTCCTTGTTCTTTTTTTTTTCCTACCTAAAATTCTGATAATATAAATTGTTCAGTTAATTAGAAGACAAAAATTATTTTGATTTGCTTATATATTTTATATATCTAAATTTAATATTTTAAATTTAATTTTTATTTTAATAATAATATTTTAATATGTTGCAGTTTATGAATACTTAATTAAATATTGACTTCCAAGCTTTTTATATCCATCATTATTTTGTGATTTTTGGGAGCGTTTCATGAAGTTTTGTCTGTTAAAAGTAAACACACTTGTAGTTATATTTTATTATTTGTTAATGAGTAAAGCATTCTCGTACCAGGCTACTTGATACGTGCTACGGAAGGGCAAAAAGCTTTTACCAGTATGAAAAAATTTAGGATAGTGATTGTGTTAAAAAGAAAAAAAAGATTGAGAATGCGTTTATGAATTTAGTCAAGAAGATGTAGATATACAGCAGAGGCTTACACGCAAAGATGACAGAAATATTCAACACATGGTAGCCTTATAGATATAAAGTATACCCTTGGGCAGAAGAAAATGCCACACTCGGAATAAATATCCACTTTTTAATGACAGCATATTTTGCAACGAATTCAATGCAAAAATTTCAAGAAAAGTTATTTGGGACATTAAGCTTAATAATCAAATTTGCGTAGATTCAGTGAGTTCAGTACCATATATCAGCATAGATGAAAGGAAATGTACTCTAAAGCGGTTATTGGAAAAAAACTTTGTTTTTGAAGCATTGAATGGTACCAGCCATTTCTTATCCCATTCAACAACAGTGCAAAGATTATCTTTCAAATCAGCTGCCATTTCAACCTCATCAAAAGCATTGTTTATCTTCCCTAAGTGTGAGTGCAAAGTAGTATCATTTGCATATATAGAAACCTGACAAAGATTACTATCAGGCAAATCATTAATGAAAATTAGAAAAAAGAGTATGTGCCAGAACAGAACCTTGAAGAAGTTACAGTGTAAAAGTTCGGAGGGTGGCCATCGAGAACCACCTAGATTTCTTGGTCTGACAAAAATGACTTAAAGATATTTAAAACTTCACGAGATACCATATGTCTTACTGTTATGGAGAAGTCCAACAACACCTTGTCGAATGCCTTGAGATTTCAAGTGCAATCGCCCTGGATTTACCGCAAATATTAAGAGATTGATAGATACTTCTACAGATGACAGTCATAGCAATAGCAGTGGATCTACCAGAACGGAAATCATACTGATAATCAGAAAACAGATTGAGCAACTGAAAGAAGACTTATAGGGTGCTAATTATAAGGATTAGACCCCTCCACAGAACTTTTGAATACAACAAATGCTTTTGAAAAAAAACTTTTGAGACAACAAATGGCAACTTTCAGCAAAAAGCAGGATTTAGCAATACACTTCTTAAACAACTTGTAGAGAATTGGAGAGAGTTCTGGAAAGCGCTTTTTTATGACAACTAAAGGAATTTCACCAGGACCAGTAGCTTTAGAAGGATCAACAGTAGTGAAAACATTTGTATTTTGTTGAGACGTGTTAAGTTAGCATCAGTCCTAGTAAAAAGTCAGGCAATATGTGTCCAGAATCATCAAGCTTTTGCTGAGCAGCTTACCAAAAAGTTCATTTGTCACTCTTTTTTTTTTAAAATTTAATACTGTTAAATTATTTTTAAAAATATATATACATAATTTTTTTCTTCTTTTTTTACTTTGGAACCATATTTATGAAAATGAGTTTTAATAAAATAATATTCTCTAAAACACCATTTAGAAAAAGTTTAGTTTTAATATAACCTGTATGTATATCTTGGTTTCAATCCTCTTATATCCATCACTTTACCATATGTGTCCCAACAATGTTGAACACAGATGTCTTTCATTTTCTCTCGACTTGTCATTGGCCATGCTTCAGGAAGAGGACTGTTGTCGAACTTGTGACTAAAATACAACTAACATAGTAAAAAAAAAAAGTCACAGAAGTAAAAGGGTCTTTGAGAAATAAACATGCATAGTCACACAAGGCTATGCTTCGTTTTAAATTTTTTGGAAATTAATTGTTCATTTTTCATTAGAAAATACAAATAATAAAATTAAAAATTATATAAAAAAAGTTAAAATTATTATTTAAAAACGGCCATTAATTAATTAATTAATGATATAAATAGTCCAAGAAAATCTTTGGCTTTGTTTGCATTATAGTTCTAATGGAAAAAGTTTCCAATGTAAATAAATGCAATATATTAATAATATTAAAAAAAATTAAATTTTACTTTTAGGTTGAATGAAGAAATGAAAACAGATTTTAATTTTTGATAAAACCTAAAAATATCAGCCATGTATGCAAGCTATAACTTGTTAACGTAATTAAAGGTGGCTACACTGATTCTTGTATATTGTGGATCTCACTATAAAAGTCCAGGATTTAGAACTGGGTAAAGAAGGTAGCAGATTTTGCACGGAAATAAATACTTTTAGAAGCAATTTATAAAAATTGGTACATATTTAGAAGAAATTTAACCAAATTTTTATTTAAACCAAATTCTTATTAATAGTTATATTAATTAAAAAGTGTTAAAAAAGTATTCCTAAGATAAATAGTCTCATAAGTCTAACTCAAATTTTTACTTCACAAGTGATTCCTACCGAATTTATCTATTTTTGATTTTACAGCACTAATAACTCTCTTATATCTTGTCATTTTGTCAACTTTCAATTTCTCTTAAATTAAATTAAATTTCATTTCATTTTGGTTTTTCCTTTTTAGGTGTTAACATAAAGAACTAATTTTTAAGTTAATTCATTCGTATTCTTCTTTAAACTTGTGGTGCTCATAATTTTTGAGTTAAAATCACTAGATGATTCTAAATCTGTGTTTATAGATTTTTTTTAATGGGTCACTTTTCTGTTAAAATAACAAATGATTTTAAAGCTGAGATATTAAAAGCTTTTTTATTTTTTATGGTTCACAACGTTAATACTACTTTATGAAAATTTTCAATCTAATAGATACACTTGATCAGTATTATACAGCTCTTATTTCAAAATCTTACCTTTTATGACTGTTAACACACTGTGTGAATTTAGTACCAAGTATTAAAACACTATACCATACTTTAAAACCACTGTTCATAACACTTGGCCTCCAATCCCACTGTAATCTCAACACATTGTTTCTAGTTGATTGAACACTCATATCTAAACCTTGGGGTAACCGTTTTGTTTTCCTCATGGTTTGGGCTAGAACAAAAAAATTTTTCACAAATATTGCAGTTATTTTATACTATTGCACCTAAAATAATTTTATGAATTCCTATTTAAGAAGAAACCAAAAAATTTTAAGAAAGAAGTGAAAGCCCATCTATTGGAACAATATTGACGTCATTAAGGAATCAATATTTTCTATAATATATAATTAATTTACATGATGATTTTTTATATAAGTCAACATTTAATAAAAATTTCACCTTGATTTCAGACATTCAGCATAGCTAGTAAGCTCATAAAAGCTTAAATCTAATGAACAAAAAATCATGGGTACTACATTGGCTGTTCAATACTTCTCATAGAACCCCACATTGGTCGTGCAGCATTTTTCACAACTTAATAGATACAAAATACATAAAGGTTTTTTTCTTCACAAAATACTAATGATATTGATAGCTTTAAGTTTTTTTGCACATTTGGATAAGTTAAAATTTCAAAACAGTGTTTGAAAGTCGGTGCATTTAAAAATCAATAGAAAATAAAATTGACTAATGTTTGTGCGACGCCCAAAAATCAAAAATCCAACGTAATTGCGAAAAAAGAATGCTGGAAATAAATGTATCATTAATAAATGCATATCAATTAAATATAACACATCTTTTTTTGTCTTTTGTGATCAGTAAACAAGAATCCTATAATGAATATAAATTTATCATACAATATAAGTATAAATGTCTTCGTTTATATTTTGTTTGAAATAGATACTTAAGTATAAGCCTAGTTTTGCATAAGTACCTATATGGAGCAAAAAACATTAGTTTATGAGGCATTTTTAAACCATGACCAATTACCTGCAACATTCCTTCCTGGTGTCAATTGTATGCTACTTGAACATGAACTTGAGTCTTCGTCATCTGTCATTGGTAATTCAAAATTAAATTTATTGACAAATGTAATATTATCATCTGTTTTTGAGAATATCGGCAATTGATTACGCAGACCAACTTCCAATGGTGCAGTACTTATTAATCGACCATCCTGCTTTGTCTTTTGTAATTCTAATGATCTGCGTGGTGAATCATTTTTTATGATCGGTGAAGCATTTTGACTTGCCCAAGATTCTTTTAGAGCTATTTCAACAGCATACAGTGATATGCTATGTGCAGCATCATCCAAAATTTTCTCTGAAAAATTGTCAATTAATTCTTCTACTATACCTTTGGAAACTTCTTTGTTTACTAAATCGCATGCTATTTTAATTGCAAATTCGGACTTCATGTTAGCTAAATTTTTCTTATTTAATTCATCTTCTTTGTTTTGTTTTTGTTTCTCTGCACTTAATTGATCTGCAATCCTTTGTTTCTCAGCAATTTCCCACTTTAGCAAGCTCTCTTCTTGATGCTGTTTCTGTCGTAATCTTGACAGACAGGCTTCTTCAGCTTCAATTTCTAATTTAATTCTTACATTTTTTAACGCTTCCTGTTTTAACAAAAGATCTTCCCTCTCTTGTTGAATACGACTCTCTTCAAGTTTAATTAAAGCTTCATGTTCCTTCTGTTTTCTTTCTAATTCAAATGTTAGTTTTCTGACATTATCAAACTGGGTGTTTTTACATACTTCCTCAATAACATTTTTTTTAGCTTCCTCTTCATCTATATGGGGTGTGACATTATTTACAGGTAGAGATTTATCTAGCGTATTATTTAGAATTAGTTTATCTTTTATATCATCATCATCTTCCCTATCTTCTCCTTTTACAGCTCTGACATCATCCTTCTCAATGTAATCGTGTTTTTTTAAATCATCGTCATCTTCTTTTACACTTTCATCACATTTGCCATTTTTCAATTCGTTTACAATTTCAATACTATCTAAATGATCAACATCATTATAAAGTATTGCATTATTCTTACCATCTAAAATTTCATGAATATTTGCTGGATTGTCTTGTTGCTCTGCATCGTCCTCTATACAGCAGCCACAATCATTTGAAAACAATTCACTCTCTCCAATTTCAAATTTATTTTCTTTTTCAAAATTAGTACTTCTTATATTAGATAAAACAACTATTTTATCATTTTTAGGACAAGCTTTGATATTATTCTCGTATTCTTTAAATACTTTTTCTTCTGAATCGTTGACAACCATATTACATATATTATGACTTGTAAAACATATGCCATCATTATATGATAGCTTAGTCAATGCAAATTGATCAAGCATTTTTTCCCTGTAAACGGTTTGTAATTCTTCAAATATTTCTTGCTCTGCTTGGCTGCATATTTCAATGATAATATTTGATATCTGTCCTAAAAGTTGTTCTTCGTATATTTCGTTTTCACTTTTCTCACAGACCTTCATAGCTAGTTCTGCAGCAGTATTATCAATAACATTGATAAGGCTTAGTTTATCTATTTCAATGATATTTTCAATAGGTATATCATTATTATAAAGATGGTGTTCATTTTCTTTTAGGTAGGTATCACTTTTAATACTACCAGAAAATTGATTAATGTCACATAGAGTTAAAGCCTTATGTATGCCTTTTTCTTTTATTTCAAAAATCTGATTTTCTGCTTTCAGAATAGCAGATACAGTTTCCTCATCAGAAACTTGAACTAGTTGGGATTCAAATAAATAATAATTTTCTTCTTCAAGGTCTATTTTTGAATTTTTTGATTCCAATTCATTGGACTCTTTTTCAGGTTTTTCTAATACAAAACTCTCCTTTTCTGCATTTTGTAATGGAATAAGTTGTTTTTCTGCTTTTTGCAATGGAATATGTCCTTTTTCTACCTCTTTTAATGCAATAAATTGTTTTATTGGCTTTTTCAATGCAATGTGTTGTTCTTCTACCGTTTCCAATGTGATAAATTTTATTTCTGCCATTTGCAGTTCAATAAATTCGTTTTCTGCTTTTTGTAATGAAATCTCTTCTTTTTCTGCAACTTCCATTGCATCATCTTTTTCGGGCACTTTTAATGATATAGGTTCCATATCTGCCTTTTCAAATTCATTGCATTTCTTTTTTGACTCTTCTAATGCAATGGGATCTTTTTCTCCCTCATCCAACAAAATATGTTGCTTTTCTTCCTCTTCTATTACAAGATGTTGTTTTTCTATCTCTGCAACCTTTTCTTTTTCTGTCACTTCTAATGTAATTAGTGGTTTTTCCGCTCCTTCTAACGAAATACCTTCCATTTCAGCAACTTTTTCCTTTTCTCTTTCTTTCAAAACAATGGATGGGTTTTTAGCCTCTTTCAATGGAACTTGTGGTCTACTTGTCTCTTCTAACAAAATACATCCCCCTTCAGTATTTGTTACCTCTAACATCAATTGCTTGACTAAGCATGCTTCTGCACATGCAATAGTAGTGCCTGTTTCTTTCCTGGAAATATTTTGTAATTGTTTTTTGACTTCTGCTAATGCTTTATATTCTTTATCTTCAAACTCAAAAAGATTGCACAAATTATTTCCAGCTTTTAAGCAAATAATAGATATTTCTTGTGCTGAACAGCTTTCCAATTTTGATTCAAACAGCTTGTTAGATTCAATCAGTACTTGCTCATGTTCAGCATCTTCAAATGCATATTGAGAAGACAAGCAATTTTCTGCCAATGCAAGAATATTAGCTGCTTTTTCCTTTGAAATCCGTTCAATGTCTTTGTTATATTCTTTTAGATTAATCAATTCCATTTCAGTCTCTAAAGCAATGTATTTCAATTTTTCCTTTTCTGATTCTTCAAAAGTAGTTGGTTCAAATACAATTCTTTCAAATTCGGCTTCTTTTAGAGCATTGATATCAATCTTTAGTTTTTCTACTTTTTCCAAAACAAGTGGTTCTCTTTCCAAAATGAATTTTTCTTTTTCGGCATTATTAAATATACATTTTTCTCTCTCAAATTTTTCTTGTTGTTTGTTATCTGCGATAGCTAACTGGTTAATAAAGTCATCTTCTACAAACGAAAGATTGTTTGTGTGATTGGAAGTAACAGGTTCTTTTTTTTTTTCCAATTTAAAACATTTTTCATCCTCTGCTCCTTTTGATGCAGGTATTTGTTTTTCAAACTCATCCAGTTCACTTTGTACATTTTCTTTTTCTTCTTCATTGTCTTTTGGTCTTTGCTTCTCAAAAGCAATTTTCTCCTTATCCTTATTCACTTTGTCGTTTTTTTCTTGGATAAACTTTCGTTTGGCTTCTTGCATTCCTAATTTCTCTTTTCTTTCTTTTAAAATACGGTTATACTCAGTATTTTTGGCGTTCGAAATTGCCTTTTTTGTTTCAATAGTTGCAGTTCTTTCCAATTCTGCTTCAAGTTGTAACTCTTTTCTCCATTCTCTTCTTTCTTCTTCGAGTTTCTTGAATCTCAATGTTTGTTCCTCCATCAATTTTTCTTTAATAGCAATTTCAGCTTGTCTAAGACGTTGAGCTTGCTCAAGTTGATCTTTAAATTTCCATTCTTCAAATTGTATACGATCAAACAGCATCTGTTTTTCTTCGGCACTTATTCTTGCTTCTAGAACCTTTTCTCTCACATCTAAATCATGTTCCCTCTCTTTAAGTTTTATTTCTTTCAAACTTAGAGCTTCTTCTTCTTTGATCCTCCTTTCTTCTTCTTCAATTGCAGTTCTTTGAATTTCTGCTTCTTGAATTCTAATGGCCAGCTCTGATTCACTTTGATGTAATTCACTTTCTTTATCTCGAAGTCGTTGCTCATGCAAAAGTAAATCACTTTGTTTTTGAGACAAATCAATTTCATTTTGTCTTGCAATAGCTTTTAACTTTTCTTTTTGAAGTTCAATTTCCCTTAATGAGATTTCATTTTGCCAATTAACAATTTCTCTTTGTTTTTCATGTATATCATTTAAAGATTTTAATCTTTGAGCACGAGCTAACTTTTCTTCTTCTTCAAATAGCCGTTTAGCTTTTTGACATTCTAAATCTTTTTCCTGTTTTGCAACATGACCTTCCAAACGGTATAATTCATTTTGACGTCGCTCTATTTCGGATTTCAGTTGATCTTGCACCCTTTCTTGTAAATCCATTTCTCTTTTATTCAGTTCACACTCTTTATTTTCCAAATCGGAAATTTTTTGCTTTTCGTTAAGTTTTTTAAGCTGCAGTTCTTTTAATTCTAATTCTTCTTGTTTTTTGATTATTTCATCTAGTTTTTGCTCCATGCTCTCCACTGCAGAGTCATGCCCTTCTAGAAACTTGCCTTTTTTTTCCTGCTCAATATTTTCTAATGACAATTGATCTTCACTATCGACATAAATAATCATTTGGCTGAACTTCTTACCCCAAATTGGTGCTTCCTTATCAGATTCAGCAGTGGTAGGAGTTTCGTATCCATAGATTTCACCATCATTGTCTAATTCATTTGATATATCTACAGATCTGATACTTTCATTCTTATTTAATTCAAAGCCATTAATTATTGACTGAGATTTAAGAGTTTCTTCATCCTCAACATAAATTTTTCCCTCTTCTTCAATATTTTCAATTGAAATTTGTCTAGGTAAGATAAAATTATCATTAAAACGATTTACTGAATTCTCAAAAAAATCTTCTACAACTTTTTTTGAAAAATCTACCAACTTCTCATCATTGCAAAGTTCATCATCCTTTTTCTTGTTTATTGTATTACCTTTGGAATTCATAAATTGCTTATCAGCACATTCAATTTTTTCCTCTTCTTTATTAAATCCAAGATAAATTTCATCGTTGAAACTATTTTCACAGTTTTTATTTAGTGCTTTACTTTGCTGCAAAGGAACTAAATCTTTGTTTGAAATATTGGTGATACCATCAGCACTAACATCTGCTTGATGTAAAAACTTCTGCTTTGAATTGCTTTCTTCCAAATCATTTTTATTAACAACATCAAATTGAGATTTATTTTCTTGATTGATATCGTCTCCATCTTGGATAACTTGTTGTTCACTGACATCGCTTGCACCAAAATCCATTTCTTCTCCTTTACTATCGCTTCTGCCTTGTCTAATTTTCTGATCACCTGAGACTATAATGTTTGGAGTATCTTTGGGTTTGGAACATCTTCTTTCATTATCATCTTTGAATGGTATAGATGAAATTATTGGTTCTTCCTTATCTGTTTCAATCAGCTCATCATCTCCTATTAATCAATAAATGAAATTCCAAATACAAAGTAGCTGTAATAGCGATTTGCACAAAGTAACAAAAAGGGAAACAAAAAGATGTTTTCCCAATAAAGATGTTTTAAAAACCAAATAAATCAATGAAAATTATTTCAGACTTTATTCCAAAATTTCCCTGGTAATTTTAAAGTAATAAATGTAAAGCAAGCTTTCAAAGCAATTAAAGATATATAAAATATGTTATTTCTCTTCTCTCTTCTCACTAATTTTATCTTTATACTCATATTTTTGAAATGTTAAATACATTATTATTTTAAATATAATATCTTAGTTGTTTCAAGAAATTTATTTGCAATAAATGAAATTAATAAAGAAGTTTTAATATTGAGTATTTTAATTTTGTGACCTTATTTTTCTCGAAAATTCCTAGTTCAATAAGGTTAAAATTTTGGAGGTATGTACTGCTAAAAAACAATGGTTGCTGTAGTAATTCTACGCCCCAATAACTTGTCAATTTTCTATGAACGCCATTTAGAATTTTTAAAAGTGCTATTTTTTTTTTAACAAACTAATTTTTATCTTCATTTTAAGAAAGAGGGATGATTTTTATTTTTAAAATCGATGTATCTCTATTTGGACTAATGTATGGCGAATGGAAAAGTGGTAAATATCACCAAATCAAAAGTTGCCAGGCAAAATCAATAAAGTGAGAAAGTAAAACTGAATTTTTGCAGTACACTAAAACAAAAGAGATTCTGGGGAAAAAATTTGATATGGCCTTGAGAGCAAATAAAAAATCTGCTAAAGAAACTAAAATTAATTAAATTCTTGTGCTAATTTTATAATATTATAAGCCTTGTTAAATATAAATGTTAAATATTGGTAGATATACTTAAAAAACTATATCTTAATAACAGACATACATGACAGATTGACTGCAAAACCTAAAACCCTATCCTAATATATGACATAAAGAAAAAAATAAACCTTCAGGT
This sequence comes from Euphysa ruthae, assembly GCA_035046665.1. Lineage (NCBI taxonomy): Eukaryota > Metazoa > Cnidaria > Hydrozoa > Anthoathecata > Corymorphidae > Euphysa > Euphysa ruthae. The sequence goes on from JAUZNK010019281.1 coordinate 10,550, forward strand.
ATGTTCCCCAAAGAACTTTTTTTTGAGATCTGTGACAAGCATCCATGTGACAAAGGTCTTTGAAATTCCCCTTCTGTGATAACAAAGATTTCATCGTATGTTTCATTGGCCATATTTAAGTCATCTTTGACCATAATGCATGTGATTCCCTCTAAGGCTTCATTGTCACCAGTTGACTTACCTGAATAAATGAACAATTTAGGTAGCAGCATACTCTTTACACTTTTTTAAACAGTCAAGCTTAAGAAAAATTAATTGTAAAAATTTTATTAACACAGCATTTCAGTAATTTTTAGATCTGTGCTCTAGGTACGCGCCAGAAAATTAATTTTTAAACCTAAAATGACCCTAAAATTTCAAATTTGAAGCCATAAATTGATTGTCCTTGACCTACTATTACATTTGGTTCAATAAGCATGCATGCCTGGTCATATGCCAAAGACAAGGCTTGTAACTTTTTACCTTGTCACCACTGTATCGCGATTTTCACCATTGTATCGCGATTGTCGCCATTGTATCGCAATTGTAATAAACAATGGAATAGTAATAATGAAATGAAATATAAAATAACATTTCATCATTAATTACAATAAAAATTGCATCATTGTGAAATAGTGCCTTTACCATCATTACCAGAAATTTATTTGTTAATAATTAATAGCTAATAAACAAATTAATATAATAAATAAATAATTAATAGTTAATAATTTGAGTGAAAATTTATCAGGCTTACTTGCATTTCAAGAACCTATAAAATACCTTAAATCATTAACAATTACCTTTTAACTCATCTGCAATTGATAATGAGAGGGAGGCACTGTCTGAGATATCGTGAGATGAGAATCCTAAGCAGGAATCAGACAAAGGAAGTGTGAAGATAACTTCATTTGAAGAAAGCTCATCTGGCATTCCTAAATATATGTCAACATTAACTTTACACAGCATAAAGGTAAAAATAAACGAGAGCCAACAGTTCAACCCGATTCAAGATTATTAAATTGGTAAAAGTGAATGCCTATAACACTCATAATTTTTTGATACTTTTGAGTTATTCACTAAAAGTATTTTTTCTAAGGATGTATGCATATTACACCCAACTAAGAATGCACATTTTCTTGAAATTTGATATTGAAGAAAGATATCCACTTAAATATTGTGAACTTAAAAACCTATACCACAGTTTGCTAGAGATTTCATAATATCAAATTCATAAAAAATATTCCAAAGTTCAAATTATTTTTGAAAACATAATGGCCAACAGGAAAGAATATCTATTTTTCTGTAATCTGTGCAATTTAATAAAAGGTGAAAATGTTTAATATGGAAGCAAATTTAGTAGTAAACCAGATCAATTTATCCAGGATTTTCGGGAGTATTCAGCAGCCTCTCCATGTTTACTATTTTTACAAAAGAAAATCACTAAAAATGGCAGCCAATGCTTGGTGACATTGCTAAATATACGGTTCCTTAAAATTGGTTAAAATCATTTAATAAGATATTTAATTTATAAGATATTATATTAAACAGCAATAAGGTATCTAAAAATATTGTGTATTATGTCAACTTTAACCACAGTCAAAAAATATCCTTCAGTTTTTATTTTAAATAGCTGTCAGTTTGGATTATCAAAGATAATGACTGTGTCACAAAGGTAGCATGCTTGACCTGTGCATAAATGAAAAGAAATCATGGTTTGAATCTCACTTCAAATTTCACTAAAGAAAAAAAAAAAAAAAATACAAAAATAACAAATTTACCACATAAAGTTGCGGCTACAGAAACAGTTACTTGAGGTCCATCAGGTATACCACTAAGTAAACATTTACAGTATTCTTCAGTACAATTTGAAGGTACAATCTAAAAGTAAATTGAGTTGTTTTAACATTACATTAACCTTTTAAATGAGGGAAGTGAAAGTACTAAATCATGGATTTTTGTAAAAAGTTATGTAAAGCTTTGACTTATTTCTGAAAAAAGATTAAAATTTATAAATTACCGGGCACAAATGTAGTAGTGTTTTGTCCCCCATACACAAGAAGTGTTTTCCAAAAGATAAGAAAGTGTTCGATAAATTTTGCAAAGAAATGATAATTTTCATCAGATGATATTTTGAGAAACTGACAAAAAAGTAGAATAAAAATAATATCTTTTGAAAGTATAATACATTTTAATAAAATTAAATACAAATTGCTGCAAAAAATAAACAAGTTTGATATTATATGGTATTATTTAACTTTTAATCTCTTGTTTAATTGAGAATATACGTTTTTTCATTTATTTGAAATTGCAGCTTTACCTTATGCAACAAAACAGTTCCATTCACAATAATTCTAAAACTTTCAACAGTTTTATCAGGGTGATATCCAGCCATCCAAAGAGTAACCACTTGTCCACTGCATCCAACAGAGGACAATGAAAGAATTGGTCCCCCACATCTACTTACACTTGGACAGGTGATAACCTAAAAAAATGTTTTTTTTTTTAAATTCTAATGTCTAAGTAAGAAAAAATTAAACTGCAATTACACTGGCAGAATTTTCTTCTTTATTAATTCAAAAAAATTAAAATATTAAAAATTGAAAATACCAAACAACAGATTGAAGAATATAACTGCGTTCTGGGGCAACTGCACAACAGAAAGGAAAAATGTTAGAAATAAGTTTAAATTAAATTAATTAAAATTTTAAATAATAAACTAAATAGAAGCATGACTTACTATTGGACCACTGGATAGGTAATAAATTTTCATATGCAAAGATAAATAAAAGAGATCATTTCATTTTCATAATTTTTTGTGAAGAATTTCTTTTTTTTTGGATAAAAGTTGAGCTTTTAAGAATTAAATTTTATAAAAAAATTACATTTTTTATGTATTTTTCAAAACAACGAAAATAAAGTGACATTTAGTGAAAATAAATTAAAGGTTTTATTTACAATTTTCCATTTTAGGTCATTGACCCTTAAACTGGATAATTAGGCTCCAGACTTAAAAAAAAAAACAAATTTGAGATTTTTCAACCAAAAATTCGGATTCCTCGTGAAAAAAATTAGTTTCTCCTTCAAAACTTTTTAAAAAAAAAAACAGAAACAATCGCAAAATTTCAAAATAGTTTAGAGAAAAAGTCAAAAGTATGCAAATTTTCTAAAGAATTTGACATATTCCAGGGGCCTGGAGCTAATAAAATTTTATACAATAATTAGAAAGAGTATAATATAAAATATTTGCAGTATAGGATCATAGATTAACAAATATTTTGAAAATTTCATCATTTTTAGTTTAAAAATGTCTTGGGCAGCTGGATCTGAAAATATTTTTCCGAACAGCCAGCATATCAAAATAACCAAAAATCACAATTCAAATTTATAGCAGAGTCGGAATTTAAAAATATTTTGAGGAAACCAAAAACTATCGTTTTTAGAAAAAATTTAAAATTTTTCAGGGCTTGGATATTAGGCTCAATAGAACTTTTAAAATGGCTGACATTAAAAAGTATTAAGAAATTTTCTAACAATAGTTTGGTGGAAAATTAACAGAGCAGGGGAACTTGATTCAATTTCAAGTCACAGCCAAGTTGCTGTTAAAAAGGGTAATAATTGCATCAAAGATGTTGTGTTTGTGCGTGGCCGTTTTCTCAGATAACTTAAGCCATAGACGTGTGAGGAACTTACAGTATATTGGATCACAAAAATTAAAAAATTTATGTGAGGTTGAAAAGCATTTTTGTTACAAAAGACAATAAGAGGAATAATCAATAATATACATTACCAATATTTACACACATAAGAAGAATATATTAAAATTCAACACCAAATTCGAATTTAAAAAATAAATGAAATGCAATGGATGATTTTCTGTATTTAAAAAAATATAACTGTATAATAATATAACTTATTTGAGGTTTGATTCCAATTGCTATGATAATGATTATTGATAATTAAATAGGTTTACTCATCGGCAGGCTAGAAGTTCAAAATTATTTTTGAAAAAAGTACACGTTATGTTTTTCTTACAGCTTAATATTTCTCATGAGGTATCTTTTAATTAATAAATATGCCCTTACCAAAATATTTGAGACTGCAGGTTCAAAGCATTGTTGATCAGTAGGAAATGCCACTATACTAATTTCATAACATTTGCCACCTTGCAAACCACTTGTATATATTGCTTGAATATGATTAGGGAATAATGGTCCACGAGGTATACCATCAACATAAAGCTAAGAATATATTCAAAGTTATAAACTGCTTTCAAAGCTAGTTTTAAATGGAAAAGATATTGATTATAAATATCTGTCTAAAAGTTTTTGCATTTTTTAGAAATACAAACGATATTAAGGAAATAATAAAAAAAAAAAAAAAAAAAAAATTTTGGCTTATATTGTATTTAAAGACATCAATGGATAAAACTATCTATTTAAATAAAATGGAGCTAACTATATATTATTATATTGAGATAGCTCAGTCGGTAGAGCATCTGACTCTCGACTGCAAGTTTTTGGGTTTGAGCTCAGATATTGTCTACTCAGCACATGAGTAGCAAATCAAGGTCTAGTGCAAACAAAAAGAGGATAGACTCTCTCATGCTATGTCTGTTAGTGGACTTACTGAATTCTTTATCTTAATATTCAATGGCAGCTTTTGTTGGAGTATGCAATCTTTAATAGCCCCTTGCATATGCAAAGGAATTTCCCCTGTACGAGTTATGGCTGAAACTCCTAAATGTTTTTCTGATCTAACTTTAAAGAAACATAGATTTACAAACTTATGTAGAATGTAGATATTGTAGAAATTTGTCTATAAAATTGGTTTTGCAAATTAATGGTTATCCTATTTGGTTTATTCTGCAAAACATAACCAAGTTCGCAAAGTTTCTGTTTTAAACTTTCTCCTTGTGATCTGAAAGTTGAAATTAGAAGTTATTTTCATTTAAAGAGGAAATCTCTAAATATCTCTTTATTTATTTATTAATTTATTTTAGGCATCCTATATTTCGTAGCTGCAACAATGCTCATACTGGTATATCTATAATTCATTTGAAAATTATGTCAGTAGAAACACTTAGAAATGCAGGCTTTAATTCGAAAATGAATAAACTTTCTTTATAGTTTAACAGCTATCAATGTCTAATCATATAAAAAAGGTCGTGTGGTCACTTATTTTACATTCACTAAGAATGAGGACGTTTATCATCTCTCAGAAATTAAGAGTTTATTTATACTCTAATATTATTATTATATTAATATAAATTAATATAATACATTATTATAAAATCATTATGCAAATACAATTTCATTTATTAATTATCTAGAGTTTCATATAAGCTACCAAAATTGCTACCTTTTATAACTAATTTAGATTAGGTGTTTACTGAGTACTCCATTTTTTAAAAAATATATTGAGAGCAAATTATGCTAAAATCATTGGAGATTCCTTTAAGAAACACACTAAATTTTAGAAGCAATAAAGGTAAATATAACACCATCAAAAAAAAGTTCCCTAAAATGAGTATTATAATTAAGAACAGGCTATCTTTAAGAGTTAATGAACTAAACAATTATCTTATCCTTGCTAGTATTTAGATTTCCTTGCTAATTGTTAATAATTTCAAAATTTTTTATATAAATAGACAAGACTTTTTTACTGGTATCCATTCAGGTGAAATGGTCATCTTTACCTTTAGTAATTCTAAACAGACTTTGAATACAATATTAAGGGTAGTTTTTGATAAAGATGTAAAAATTAGGTCAAAATCAAAAGTGTTTTTTAGGTAAAAGCATCAAAGACTTTCTTAACTATCCAAAAAAATAAAATTCTTCTGTGAATGATAAGAAATCACGATCTTAAGTTAATTTTTATAAAATGATTTTGAGAATAGTGAATAGATTAACGTTTAATAACCGAATAACAAGAAATTTTAGACATCTTTTTCTATAAAATACCTACAATATATCCTTGTATCATAACCAAGCTTCGATCGTTTGAATTGATCAGTTGTACATTGATGGAATTAGAATTTTTGAATGTTGCGCTAATCCTAGGGATACATTTTGACCATTCAAATATTTGGAACTAAAATACAGAAACAAGATAAAAACACAAACAATCTATACTTTAAAAATGTTTTATATTTACAATATCACAAAAAAATGAAATGTGTTTTGGAAGGTAAAAATATAAATTCCATTTCTCACAAAACAGCAAAGTGTTTTAAATGTCAAATTTTTAAAAACCAAAAGAAATCCACTTTGATGTCTTGATTGCATGATTAATTTAATGTTTAAATAAACAATCAAATTCAGATAATTATTAAATTATTAAACAGTATCACATGACCTCCTCTAATCTCCTCTTAATTATATGTTAAAATCATAAAAGAACTATTAAATTGAGAGTTAAATTTCAATAATGCGGCTTTCATTCTTCTCCTTTTCATCCTAGCTGATGTAACTTATTCTGGTTTTTTCTTCCCTCTCAGCTTATATTTATCAAATTATCTATCCACATAGACTTAAGTCAATTGAGTAATACAATATTCAAAGCTTCAAAAACAGTTAAGCAAAGGCAAAAAAGTTGTGAAAACAGAGCAGCACAAGTATAGACAAAAAATTTCTATATGGAAATCTTAAAAATTTTAATCTACATGAGCATATTTAATCTTATTTTAGCAAAAATTAAGTGCTCTCAGTAAAGAAAAATTTGTAAAAAATTTATACCAAGAAGAACATTAGAACAATAGCTTACTTCCTTATTAAAAGTTTCCATATCTGCATCACTAACACTTTCAATTGTGTTTGCTTCACCATCATTAGGATGTCTTGAAATAACAGCGTCATCCACGTCTATATTTAAGTCACCAAGATTGTAACTTACTATTGCTTCATGGCTTTCAACTTCAAATTCCGCAGGAAAAGTTTTAGTTTCACATTTGCCTACATCAACAAGAAAGTAGCAAACATCTTTTTTTTGGCTATTATTAGAATTATTATTATTCTTTCTGAGCTGGGCATCGTCTTTAATATTTGGTTCTTTAAAATTTTCAAGAGGTCCAAAAACTTTGTTATCAGTTTGTTTCACACCAGTTTCTGATATAGCCTGATTATGTTCCTTAGAATTATCTGACTTACCGGTGTAACCATTATCACTATCTTTATCAACTTTTTCCTGGTTTTTATCAATACTGTTAATTATATTAATTAATTCTGGAGTATCATAGGAAAATACAGTGGCTACAACAGAGTTTGAAGATTGAGCTGGAAAATCTCTTGAAGTCCCTTGTGTGATATCATTCAATTTAATTTTATTTTTTTCATCTTCAAGTTGGCAATCTCTTTTTACATTAAACTGATCATTGGAATAATATCCTTCAGATTTTTCTGTGATTAAGTCATCATCTTCACTCATTGTCCGATCAAATATAGCAACAGATTCTTCAATACTAGTAGAATTAAAGTCCTCATTGACTAAAGTTTTATTAGAAAGATTTCCTTCCTCTACATCTCTCATATCAGCAGATGTCTCTTCAGCTAATGCACTAGCATCACTGAATGCAGAAAACTCGGAAAACCTTTCGCTATGGAGTAATTCTTCACTTGTTTCTGACCCACCAGTATATACCTTTAAAAAATCATTTTGGTACATAGGTTGAGGGGGATTTTCATTTGTATCATCTTTTGATGTATCTATATCACTCATTAAAACTCTATTTTGTGTAGGGTTTTTTCCCTGTGACAAACTTTGGTCGTTTTTAATTTCATTTGGGTTGGTTTGCTGATTAAGGTAACAATCCTTGTTATCAATTTCATGCAGATCAATAGCTAAAGCTTTACTATTTAAATCATCATCTGAAGTAATTTCATATTCAGCTTCTGTATCTTTCTGATTACTTAATGAAAAAGAAGTCAGTTTTTCAGAACTATCTTTATTTTTCAGTAGTGTACTGATCACACTATCTGAAGAAGCTTCTGAAATATCGCTGTCCTTTTGATCTTTTGATTGATTCTTCCCATATTTCTCATCATTTGGTTGATCATCATGTTGGGCTTCTTGATCTTCATATGGTTTTTCAAAAACCTGATTTTGATTCTCATTTTGTTCCTCATTATCCTCAACTATTTTCATTCGCTCCTCATCTGCAGTATCATCACCACTCTTAGTTGTATGAATACTCTTATCGATTTCATCTTCCTCTTCTTGACTTAACTCCTCTTCTTGTTCTCCATTTTCTCTTGCTTGATCATTTTTGCTGTTATTTAATATCTTTGTTGAAGAGTTTTCCAAAATTACATCAAATTCTTCTACCGTAACCTCTTTAGCATGAATATCTTTAAGTATAACAACAGAATCAAAATCAGCATGGACATCATTATTAATAAAAGATTTCTTCTCAGCAACAAGATGACCATTAACATAATTTTCTTTATCAAAACCATGATCATTAACAGCCTGATTATATTCACCCAGGTTATTACCAATAACAGATTTACAACCAATAGGAGCATTATTAAAATTGCCAGAAGCACCATTTTCATAATTCTGGCATTCAGCATGAGCAGCAGTTTCTGTAAATTCATTCAAAACTGGAGTATGGTTCTTAGCAGGATCTTCTCTGATATCAGAGATTATATTATCATCAGGTAAAGTGATTCTTCTTTTCTCCAACACTTGTATTTTAGCAGTCATTTCATCATTCTCCAATTGGTTATTTTTTGGAAAAATTTCTTTAATATCTTCTGAAGAATTTACAGTGTTAAATTCTTCTAATTGATCAACTTTTTTATTTCTTGCTTGTGGCTTTAATAAATCCTTACCCTGTTGCATCATTTGTGGAGAATCTTCTGATGTTACAAAGAATCTCCTGAAACAAAAATATGCAATGAAACTAAAAACAAAAAACAAAACTCAGCACTAATATTTATAAGATTTATTCTATTTAAACTGATGGAGGGTTTAGAATAATTGTAAAAGAAAACCAGCACATAGGTAAATAAAATTAAAATTACAAGGAAAAACGGTAAAAGTAGTAAAGAACAAAACTGTTTGTCTCTCTGAGAATGGAAGATATTGAAAAGGAATTCTTTCTTAGATAAAATACAAAATAAAATTCAAATAAAAAATTTCACCATAAAAGTCACTAATCAACTCCATAAGGGGAGTGCCTTTCTTTAAAATATTCAATAGTCTCAGTTATATTTTGTACTAATATCTCAATGATTCTAATAAATATCCTTCAATGCTTCTCTATAACTAACAACCTTCAAATAAATCCCCTGAAATATAAACCGTCACAAAAAATTTCTAAATTATGATAATGCTTGTTTGAAATTTCAGCAGAAGCAAAGAGTAGAAATAAAAGCAGGGGTCCTTGGCTCTTGAAAAAAATTTGCCAGATGAAAATTAATAAATATAAAAAAATATATAAAATAATCAGCCAAATATGTAGGAGTTTTTTTTTCTTTCTTATACAGAAATAAAGAATTTAACTAATGCATCGTTCAATCGTAAATTTACCCAGAGATATTATAAATACCGTGTTGGTATCCGGCAAGGAGGCTCTTCAGCCTTGGATCTTCCTAGAGTTTTTAATTTTATTAAAATACTGGCTAACAAACCAATAATTATTTTGAGGGGTAGGTAGAGTATACCACCCATTCTTGTACCCTTTCTTAGCTTATTGCTGTAGACGTAGTGCTGCCTGCATAGCCATATCTAGGGTGGTGAATACCAAGCTTCCTATTTGTCTGATGAGTATAGGACGCTTACTTCGGTTTAATGCTTGTAATTTGTCTCGGTTGATTGTATTGAAATGAAATACATTTCAAACTGGTAGAAAGGAGCCCAAACTCTTTGCTAGGAACTTAGAGAGGCTGCTCCATCAGCAGTTGTTAAATGGTGTTGCAGTTGTAAGGCAAAGTTGCGCTTGGAGGATGAACCTGCATCTGTAACAGCTCACTTCTCTGAGGCCACAACTTTGCTTTCGCTATAGCAAAAGTGACAAGTAAAAGAAGCTGAACTGACTTTCTGTATGAGTTATTCAAACAAAGCAGTAAGACTTCTTTTAAAACCTATGTTGTAACATGACAATTCTTAGTAAACTTAAGTCAGGCTATAACACATCACCCAAACCTTTATCTCTTTCGTTCACCAATATTGGCGGTCTTCGCAGTATTTTTTCTCATGTGGAATCTTTTTCTCTCTAGTTCATCACATGACAACTTGATAATTTGTGAAGAAAATATTGATCCTTCCATAAGTTTGTCTGATTTTATTATATCTTGTTACTTTCTTATGAATTGCAAAGAATCGTCTTTTTACATGCATGGCCTTTGTCCGTGACTTTCTGTAGCACATAAAATCTCTCTTCTATGGTTAACCCGTTTTCTTATAACCAACTCCATTTCTGAAAATATTGACAAGACTGTCATAATTTAACCATCTGCTAATATATCGGCTGGCTACTTTTCTCTAGAACTACTAGCCTTTCAGGCATCGACACCTTTAACTTCACCATATCTCAGTCATTGACTTAATTAGTTGATTATCCAACTTGTCTTCCTGTGACAATCAGGAGCCTTCTCAACTCGATCTATTCCTTCCTTCGAAACCTGATACCTGCTTGAAATCTGCTTCTAGTCCATTAGGAAACTCTGACCATTAGTGGTTTGATTTTTTTTATTTTTTTTTTTTTT
>JAUZNK010019292.1:0-21233 GCA_035046665.1 Euphysa ruthae
TCCATACTTATACACTGTAACTGCAAAATTTGTAGACAATAAGTTTTAAATTATTAATTTATTATAACTAAAATAATCTATATGTATTTATATACCTTTTAATTGCTAAAATTGGATTAAATTAGTTTTTGTTTTTGGAAACTAGGTTTGTTAGGAAACTTACTTTGAACTGTTCAAAAAAATCAAGTAGACCGTAAGAGTTGAAATCTATCTCAGAGTCTCCAGTTAGGCATTGTTTAACAAGAATACATTAACCATTAGATAGATAATTTTAAAATGATGCGATTTTTGTTTAAGTTTCTGACTTGCCAAATAAAACAGAAAATAAACGATTTACTTAAGAAAATGGGAAAATACCGTGTATCTAGGAAACCATTGACCATAATTTTGCCTATAACTTCCCATTCTTCCTCAAACATATCGTGACGTACGAAAGGGATTTTTTCTCTTTCTTTTTCTCCAATCATTAATGAATTTTATGCATTATTCCAAAACCATGTCACGATCTACTCCTATGCTGACACCATTCTCTTCATAATCTCTACAATCAATGAAAACGAATTGTATTTCAGTATAGTAGTTCACCTATAAATAAAATGGTATACTCTGCTGGTGAGATATACTCTTGATTATATCAATTCATGAAATAAAATCAAACATGTCATAAAGAAATCTTGGAAGTATAACAACTTAAGCGTTTAAAAAAGTCCAATTTTTATAAAACTGATATAAATATGTTGAAAGGTACTTTTCAACGAGAGTGCTCAATGACTGTTTTCCGGGCTTTTTATTGTCAGGAGTCAATCAAAGACAACTTTCTTACTACTTAAAGTTTCATGCCCTCCTTTCTCGACAATCATTAGGTAAAAACCCGTGTTTTTGCAGTGTTTTTTACCTGATGATTGTCAAAAAGACATGAAGTTTTAAGTAGTGAACAAATTGTCTCTGATTGGCTCCTTACAATATAATTAATATATAGCTAACATTAATACCTAGTTTAAAGCAACAAAATATCGGGATATTTATGTTTGATTTTAAGAATTAACTTTTCTTCACAAGGTAGATCAAATGAGACATGTCCTCCAGCTTTTTAAAATGTGAACACTTAGCGCACGCACTTCTTCAATGGTTGGTTCACTCTCTTCAACCATAGGCATAATTTCTTTGAAAAAAGATACAATTTCTTCAGATGCCAGCATGCAAAGGTGTTTTTTAAATGGTGAAACATTAAATATTTCATTATTAAAGTCCAATAAGCTTTGATCTTCATAGTTAGTCAATAGATTCGTTTGATGTGCAGCATCCTGTTCACAAGTTATACATTCACCATTGTTTGCCCTATGACATACTGACATATCGTCTTTTCTAGTGTACAACTGGAGTCTAAAAATATACACTTTCATTATTTAAAACAATTTCTTTGACAGAAAAGAAAAGTTTGATTTATCTCATCCTGTGTCAAATCACGGAAGAATTTATAAACATTGACATATTTTTGACTTTAATTTAATATAATTTACTCATTATAAGGTCTGGATCTGTAGGTCGTTTTTAATTTTAACAGCCAAATTGTCATAAATAGCAGATTATGTGCTCCATACCCAAATACAAGCACTGAATTTATCCGAATGCAGTCTATGTAACGTTGCTGAAACGATTATTTGGTTTTTTTACAACATGCATTTTGTAATCAGCTGGAATAATTTGTGAAGCTTCATCAAGAAGTCGATTTATTAGATTCTTCTTGAATTTAAGCAAAGACGTCCATTTTGACCCTTCACTGCGCGTCAAACAATATAATACATACGCGTTTGCTTGGCTTATCTCAAAACACCACATAAACATCCGCTTCCAAGACTTTATTGTTATTCTATTGAACATATTATGATATGACAACATTTGGTCCATGCGGTCACACTTATTCATTGCTTTGTTATATTCTGATATAATGTCTGGCTTGGTGACTAAAACCCCGCGCTTATTTGGTTTTTTGGATTCGCCTTTCATTGTCGACACAGCAACGACTGGCTTTCTTGCCTTTTTATCTTTCCACATACAAAGGAGAATACCTGAATCACTTCTATAGTATTTAGTCTCAAAATGTTTTATCTTTGGGTTCTTTACATCATTAGGAAAGTTTTTACGATTTGTCATCAATGTACCAGTGTAATATGTCCTGTTTGCAGAAAGGTATGTTATCAAATCATGTGTTGAGTAATATCGATCTGCGAATACATGATGGCCGGAACCAAAAGGGTGAAGAAGATACTCGAAAACTTTTTCAGATTGTCCAGTTTCAAGAGTCAGGTCATACGAAGTATCTGCACCAAAATATATTAGAAGATCATATGCATAACCCGTGATGGAATCACAGAGCCCGGATGTTTTGATGTGATATTTTTCGGGCTTGGAAGGGTTGTGCATTTTGTGTGTCAATCGAAATTTCCATTTCACAACTATTTCGTTGAGCGACAAATTTTTTTCTGGATAATAGGCTCCTTGAAATTTTTTTAATAAAGCGTTTAAAAATGGTTCAATTTTGTCATTCTTGGCTGCCTCCTTGTTCATTGAATACACATGTAACATTGTCGAACACAATGATTCAAAACAGTTTCGCGAAAAAATCTCATGGTACCAAGGGGTGTAATTAATAGGCTCTAATGATGACCAATAGTCATAAAGATTTGGTTTACGGTCTATACCCATGGAGATTACAGTTTCAACCCAAATGTCTGAATCAGAATCAGCATTAGGCCTTGCTTTTTTTGATTGCTCATTCGAAGAACGACTTCGTTTTGGCCTAGGCTCCTGTACTGAGAGGGAATCATCTAGGGTTTCAATATTTTACCCGGAATTATCACCAGTTTGTTGGTTTTTTTCGAGATTTATGTCTATATAATCATCATCTGAGGAACTTTTATATTCTATTGAGGATTCTGATGTATCAGAATCTTTATAATTATCATATTCTAACCAATTGAGAATGTTTTCAACAGCATCAATTGTTTTTATTCGAGTTCTACTAGGGTATCTATTTGGTGGATTTCCAGAGCAACATAGTTTATTATCCGACATTTTTAAAAAGTTGTTTACAAGCCATCTGTTGATCTGACATGCCCAGAAACGATTTTATTTTCAAAACAAAATATTACGTAAGTAAGTGACGTAACCTTAGAGTGTAAAACCCAGTATTCATTGAGAATTTTAATTTTTTGTGTGAGCCGCGTTGAACGGCTCCTCGTGATTGAAGCGAAATCGCTGAGCCGCTCACAGCGGCTCGCAGTGCTGAATGAGTTAAGTATAATTTACGAAAAAATTTAATACATTGGCATCTCTTAGCTACTTTTGTGGGATACCCAAATGACTTCTTAAATTATCGAATCCAGACTGTAGGAATCTTTAACAGTTACTGCCTATGCCAAAGCAAAAATAAAACGTTTCTCCAAATATTACCTGTATAACTGTGTTCAAAACATTTTCATGAAAATATAGACATTAAACCACTTTTATACAGAGTGTGTGTAAAAGATATTGCATCTTTTTCTAATTTTATTACTGCTCACTATATATACAGGTTTGATATTATCTACAAAAATGCATGCATAACATTGGTATAACTTTGTTTTAATCTATTGATATCATTAATAATTTCTCCTTTATATTGCCGACTTCCAGCCCCTGACATTAGTTCATTACTTCAAAGGTGGAGAGCACAGGAAAAGGTGAAGAGCACAGGAAAAGGTGGAGAGTTGGGTATTCATCTCTTTAAGTTTTTAAACTTTTTGTTTCTGAAATAAAAAATAATAAAAATGCCTAACAACTTTTGATTTAGGAAAGTTAATGGAATGAGATTTACAATCATCAGGCATCAGTAAAATTTGAAATACAAGCCCTTAATTCATTTGCTGCAAAAGAACATGATACCAGCTAAATTAAAACAGGTTTTGAAATTTTTGAAATTTAGAATCCTATTTTATTGATGTCTTTATTCCTTGAAAATTTTATGTACCAATTTAGTTTTATCAGCAGTATCAATTTGTTTAATTTTTATTTATTTTAATTCCGTCATGATGTAATAATCAGCAAACACCAGTCCAGGCTTCGCCTGATAATTGACTCATAATCCTAACTTAAAAATTTTCTTTTCTTTTTCGATGAAATAGTCTGAGAATTTTAACTTTTTATTTGTCTATAAAATAAAAGCTTAGTTTTGCCTTAGGTTGAAGTAGCATACCTAATACCAAGTCAAAAAAAATATTGAACCAGAGATTCTTTCGTTTTACGTAGGTCAGACTAAAGCATAAAATTTTCCAACACTGGAGCATCATCATTTGCTATCATCTGAACAGTATGGTCTCCAAAGTCATATGATACAGTTTAGAAAAGTTTTGAAATAATATTGCAAATAACAGACAAAAATACAGAAAATTTTATCCTCTTATTATATAGAGTATTTGTAATGGTATACACTAATAAATAGCCCAATATTTTCTCGGTAGTTTTAACCAAAACCATAACCCGTGACATATAATCATTTAATACTTATTTTATGTTTATCAATAAATTTTTTTTTCTTGGAAATATTTGGCGAAAACATTTTGATAAATGCTGACTTTACTGAACATAAAACAATAAAAAAAATTTTTGCTATAAGTAGTACACAGCACCAGATATGCACCTGCAGAAAAACCCATGGATTTACAATAACTTTATTAGTCATCACTTCACCAGTGAAACGGTTTATAGCTTTTTAAGTAAACAAATATTATATTGGAAATATAAATTGATATTTTATAGACACAAGTATCTAACTTAAAACATAGCTTATCATCATATAACTCTTCATTAGAATTTCATGAAGGAAAAAATATGCAATTGCATAACTTTGCTTCATTAATTTGTATCTGTTAATCCATTTAAACTTCTATTGGATGGAATTCAAGTTGATTGTTAACCACATTACATCATTACACATTACATCATTACATTACATAATCATCCACAAAGAATGTGAGCAATTCTCCAAAAATTAAATTCTCAATTTTACATCACATTGCCACATTATCCTTTGTCTTTTCAAGTGTTTGGGTCAGGGAAGTTGAAGCAGAACTCATTGGAAATAACATTATTAGCAGCGGGCTGAAAAAAAAAATGTATATAATAATAATAAATAAAAATTTTGCAATCCCATGAATTTCAACCCATGCAAGCATAGAAAAAAAAGGTTAAACCACAAGTGATGAGTGAGATATTATGGCGCCCATAGCACACAGTTTGATGGGGTGGGCCTTGGGATTTTTTTTTCCTTAGGGAAATATCGTTTTATTCCCCCAACACTGAACTTTTCATATACTCTCACCATGGTTGGGCATGGCGGGAAAAATTAAAATTTCCAATGCCCTTAGATCGTCTAAAAATAATATGTTAAAATAAAATTTCTAATTTATGAACATAAAAATGAGAAAATAAATCTTCTTGTTTAGATTTGGCTAGGTTTGAGGTTTTTTTCTTCAAAATAAAAAGCATGAACACATACATTTTTTTGTAAATATTTTATCTTTGCTCATTCTGACAGGTACTAATTATTATCGAAGGTATTACACTGTTCACTGACAAAGAAAGAGTTTCTTTTAAAGAAATATATCTGCAGAAAGATGAGTATGACTATTATGCTCAGATCTGAGAAAAGCAAAACATTACTAAAAGTATCACAAGGTTATCAAACAGGAAAATGTTTTCTTTTTTTTAAAATCCCTTGACATAAATATATGTGTAACAAACTGAGACAACTATTTATTTCGGATTTCAATAAACCCAAACAGAATATGGAGAATTTGGAGTTACTCCTTTTGGTCACCTCTTAGCTTTATCAGTGACTCTATTCCTAAAACTCTTTTCTGTATATTTTTTGTAATTGAATTTATATTAATTATGAAATTGAATATGCTTATGGTTGATGGAAAATATACGTAGTTATTTATCCCTCTATCAACCTATCTATCCATCTGTCTATCTATCCATCCATCTATAAACACTGTGCTGCAAAATGTGCAACATTGGTTTCTAGTTTTTTTAAATTAATTTAAAATTTAAACATCTTTTATTGGTTAAAAAGAAATATATTTGGTCTTTAATTAATTTGATTATTATATAAATAAGGTAATTTGGATGTTGGAGTTGAAGATTCATTATACATTAAAGTAAACCAAAGTGTATAGATTTTGACTTGTGAAAATTTATAATCAGTGAGTTACCTTCACTTTCTCACTAAATGGAGGGTATAAAACGTAACTGTCTATGTTTAACGTCATCAAATTTTAACTATATGACAAACACCTAATGTGGCTGTATATCAATTAAATAAATTTTTCTGAAAAGCATTCATATATTTGATAAGTTTTTCGAAACTATAACAACTGTATCTGTATCTAGCACAAGATCTCTATGGATCTGCATTAGAGCTAGTCCATTTAGAAATTCTCCAGACATGGAGACCTTGACCAATTTTTCAATCTCCTAAGGGCAGAAAAATTCCTTTCATAGCCACATGATGTGACAGGACAGGTAGCTAACAATAAAAGGGTAAGATTTATCTAAGCAAAGTTTTCAAACAGGAGTAGACCTCTGAGAAGAAACAACGATATTTGGTATAACATTTAGATAAAGAACTAAAAATAGGTATTTTTGTTCTTTTTATACTTTTGAACCCGTAAGACTGATATATCGATACTATATATATCTTACTTGTCTATATCACATAAGACCAATAGGTTAGTTTGTGAGATCATCTTATTTGGACTAATTATATCTACTTTGATCGATTATTTTGTTTTTATTTTATTTTTTCGAATACAATGTTTGATTGACGTGTAAAAAAGAATTAACTTTTTGCATTCCTTGCCAATGTAGTATTTATAGCTAAACGTTGAAATTTGACATTGAAATTTCTCCATTTAGGGGCAAAACAAAAAGTTTTGGCAATCACTCAATTTAAAATATGCTGAAATCGGGATATAGATTTAATACAATATTAAATTTTATTATAAAGATATTAAAACTTACCTTCAGAATTTTAACACCTTAACCCTTTAAGCATACCTGCGGTAATAATACGATGATCCTATTTTCCACAATATCGGTATGGCTGTAATAATATCCAACAAGGGTGTATGGTGGTTAGAGATTGTGTGTATTGTTACTATTTGTCTAACGCCCTTCAAACTTGGTTTTATTCTATCAAGAATGTTCTGCAGAACTTTTAAGCCCAAAATAGCTTCTTTACAGCTATTATGTTAGGAATTATTGCATTTTTAAAATAACTAAAAATCGCAGTGAAAAAATGGTGTTGTTCTGCATAAGTCACAGATTTTGTGTTGAATAATGATTCAGATCTTTCATCTTTGAATGATTTCTCTTCTGGTGATGAAGATAAGTTTGTCATTAATTCAAAAACGGATGAATCAATTATTTTAGAGGATTATAATTTAGATTTTTAAAATGAATTTTTTGAGGAAGAAGAAAACAATAAAATTTTTGACACTCCTCAGCTTCTCAATTGCTGCTGTAAGATCTAAACCTCCCTTTAGACGAGAGTATTACACAAGAAGAAGAAAGCTAGTGAATTTTAAAATGCGTTATGGGAGGATGAGCCCCCAGTAGAGAAGGAATGAATTGATTTAATTTTAGTGGGGATCAAAAAATATACCTAGTTGCTAGCCAGTAGTGAAATAAATAATGGTGACCCATGAGATTATTTTAATTTTTGATAACTGAGGAACTCTGTACATATATTGCAGACCAGCCGAATCTGTATTTCAAGCAGTCAACCAACCATATAGATAAAGTGTTTTCAAAGTCATTGCATATAATACTACCGTATTACTTCATTATAAACAAATATGTACTGTTGACCGTTCATTTCTCATGATATCCAAATATATATAGCATTAACCCTTTAACGGCGTTTTATAATTAAGCCTTAAATTCATTTGTATTACACGTTGAGAATTATGGGAGGCACCAGGAGATTATAAAAGCATGCTATCATAGAATATATTTGAATGAGAAGTTTTATTTACATTGGTTATTATTAGGTGATATGAAAAGGAACATTGTCACACAATGAAAGTGTATGTTGGTTTTTTTATGAATGGTGACATGTTTTCTTACTTATTTATTATATTAATTTCTAAAACACACTTTAAGGACCACATATAGAACCTTTTCAGATATTAAGCAAAAACAAACTTTTTAACAAATTAACCAGTATATTATCTGTGGAGTTATGAAAAAAAAAACCTGATGCTTAAAGGGTTAAATAACAAAAATCTTTTTCTGCGAAAAAATTTTTTTATCATCTTGTAATTAGAAAATGTGATAACCTATAAAGCAAAACTATCGTTTTATAGAAAAAATTTTGTTCAAGAAATTGAAAACAACTGACTGTTACTCTTACCGGACCTTTAGAAATTAAGGGGCGAAAATGTGCAAACTACCTGCTCTATCAGATAGGTCTACCTTAGAAACTTTCTTAATACACTCTCACAATTTGGAATATCTGAAAAACTGACATGATAAGATAAGCTGTGTATAAACAAAATTGGATACTTCACAAATTAAATTCTGAACACTGATGATCTGATGGACATCTGATAATCTGGACACTGAAGTGATTGAAACTGAATCAAATTTACACTTACTACTTGCAATTCTTTTCAAATAGAAATTTAAAAATTCTTGAAATCCTTGATTGATATGATAAAACCGTTGTAAAATCTTTCAAAAATTCTTTTGTATGGCAAACTTTATACCACTTGCATCTGGATGTTTATTATCATAATTTCAAGATTAATAAATATTAATATTTAATTAAAAAAAAAAATTTATTATTTATCATTTATAAATAGAAACATTGAAGAAGACACCCTAGAAATAGCAAATATAATTTCTGGAAAAACTCATCCATAAAAAATTTTGGACTTATTATTATAATTATTGATTGAAAAAAAAAAAAAAAAAAGAAAAAACTTACAAGATCATTTGTCTTTTTCTTAAAAAAAACACTCTTTTTCATAGTATTACCATCAGCAGCAACTAATTTCAAAGGCAATTCTAAAACAACAAAATTTTTAGGTTAAAAGAAATTTAAGAAAAATACGTCAATGAGCCATTCTAAATTTAAACTCAAAATTGGATCCTACGTCAAATATCTACAGAGCTAAATTTTATATATTTATGCAGAGGTTATGTAAATATTTAGAATAAACTGGTGAACTAAATGGAGGAAAAAACAGTAGGTAGGTTAAAACAGATCTCACAAATCCTTACACTTTGTCATTGACATTATTAATCGCATTCATGGTATTTTTGACATTATTACATTTATTGGTATTTTTGCAATAAATAGGCAAGAAGAAGCATTCATCTGAACAATTCAAGAATAAAATTAAAAATATAATTAGAATAAAAAATGACAGGATAGATTAGCGAAAACTTAAGATAACATATTATATCCATGGGAAAGCAAGTAGATATAATTAAATTTAAAAAGAAAAATAATAAAATAATTCAAATATTATTATTAGTGTTAATAAATAAAAAGTCATAGTGAATTTCTGGGTTTTTACAGCCAGACATCCTTCAAGACGTTTTTATCGAGACAGGCAAAACAAGCTATACTTCCTAGTCAATAGTTTCAGAGACTAGACTTGTTGAACTTGACGAAAATAAAATTCTATAATCCTCGTGAACTAGTTAAATATTAGTAGTTTGCAACATTTTCATGACTGAACCACGGCTGGTAGTAACGTGGCCACATGTTATTTCAAAATAATAAAATTTTTTATTTAACGTTGTTTTCCTTCTGAGGATGCATTGGCAGCATTGAGGATCTAGACATACGTACAACAAAACAATAGATTGAACTTTAAAATTATATGGAAATAAATCTAAAGGTATGCTTTTAGACCTACATTTTCACAGTAGTGTTGTAAATAATAACAAAAAAGCAGATATTATATTAATTATTTATATTATTAATTATTTTATATTAATTATATTAATTATTAATTTAATTATTAATTATTATATTAATTTTATATTTTTATATTAATTAGCTATTTTAACAGAAAAAAGTCAACTGAAAAAGCACTGAAAAAAAACCAAGCATGACTTTTTATTAGATAAGCAATGCTTGACTATTTTAAAATTAAAACTGACAATCAAAGGATGCAAATTACAGCGTATGTTTTCATTCTTTTTAAATGGAGAAGTACAAAGCAAAACAAACATTTGCTCTTGTGATAGCTGTTTAGTAAGAGATTTTATTAAGTGTTTTGAACAGCTTGGAAAACTTTTGGATACTGGACTGACAGAAAGCAGTGATGACAGTAGTAGTGATAGTGTTGATAGCGAGTTCAAAGAAAATGATGATCTAAATGAACACCTAAATAGCAAGGAAGCTGTCAAACTAGGAGGTGAAAGTTGTTAAGAGCAATCAGCAAGAGAAATTTTATTGTAGTACCTACACCTGAAAACAGTTTTGAACCATTTTATTTTTTCTGTGCTTAGTGAAGGACATTGGAACTGCTGGAATGCCCCTAGAGGATTGAAAAAACTTCATAGATCAGGAGAGAAATACATAAAATGCCAATACTTACAGAAAGCAACAAAACGGAAAAATGCTGGTCAATTATAATTCGCTTAACGGAATAGTTTACATCAACCCTTCCATAGTGTTTAGTCCTTTGGTCAATATTGATTCAAATTTCTCAATTACAATAGAAGAGTATTTTTGGCTCAGTGGTAGTGTCTGATAACGTTTCAGCCACCTACATAGCTTCTTTTCTATTCTTGTTATTTAGACAAAATCCAACATATGGAAACACTTATTAATTAAAACTAAACTTTCAGGCTGTACCGAGATTAACAACAAATCAGAAATTTTCACAGCAAAATTTCCTTGTAAAATTTTATTATATCAAATTCATAAAATTTGATAAATATTTCTGTTAAAAAACAAATTAAGTTGACTAGACTATCTTACCCATGCTAGCACAGAAAATTGATGTAAAACTGTCTAAGAAGAATGCGCTCGTTGGTGTCTCAAATCACGACTTCATTACGTTTGACGATATTTTAGATTGTTTATGCAATTCTTTAAAACTATAGCAGTTGACAAAAATCGGAACACAGAATTTTTGAGATCTTAGCCTTATACCCAGTTTTATTTTGGTTTGAAAGAAGTTTATAATATTCTTTCTCTGCTGCCATATTGTAAACAAAGGTTTATATGCTTTAATTTTATTTGTTTGTGAACCAATATGTCAAATACGCATAATTATAATAATTTTTCATAAATGAGAGCTTTACTCAAAACAAAGAATACGTAAATGGCAGAAAACAAAATGAATAAAAAAAGAACGGTTGAACAATGATCGAGTACAAAGGAGCTTATAGGCCCATGTCAGAAAAACTCTATTTTTTGAAGAAGCTCGCTTATTTAGTGTAGCACACACCTAACTGAAGAAAAAAGGTAACTCACCTTTTTCAGATTTTTTTTTTTCAGCCATTATTTTTTCACGGTAATTACCAAAGTTTGTCTTCATAAGCATTCTCTTCATTGGCTAAAATGTGAATTCACACTACAACCTCTTGAGTAAAAAACATCTCAAATCTTATTGAAAGATGAGTACCATATTGGTAAAAACAAAATAATATAATAACATGACAACTATTTACTTTATCAAATAATAAAAGAAAAAAAAATCACTATTTTTCAGTGATAAATAGGAGTTGGGCGGCTACAAAACAGTACAATATAGTTATTTCTATTTTCTAACATTGTAAAGCTTTTATTCAAATTTTTTTGGTGTTCTTGCAAAGTTTGCAGTTTGGAATATTTGGAATGTTGAGATTCCCTGAGTAATTTTTTAATTTGCAAAACCAAAAAAAAAAAAAATATATATATATAAATAGAAATTATGAGCATACCTTAGGTTTTTTCTTGGATTTCAATTGCTCAATTAACTTCTGACTTTTAATAACTAAAAACATAAGACATTAGCAATTAATGAACCACAAATCAAAAAACCATCAGAAATAATACTTACACAATATAAAAAGTTACAACAGAATTCTTCTTGAAAAATTAAGCAACCCAATTTCACACCAAATATGCTTCTGTGAATGCAGTAAATCTTTCAATGCAAAATATTTGAGTAAAAAAGTTGCCAAAGTATGAGATTTTCTTGTATAATAGATAAACTGGCTAAATGACAATTTGAACTTATGCTTAAAAATGAACATCTAACCGATAAAATGACAAATAAAATCAGGGTGTATTGGTATACACAAACACTACTAAGAAAAGAGGGGTTCAAGGGTGTACTAAAAACCTGGAGATACATAACATAATCTTAAAAGCTAAGTTCTAAGGTTAAATAAAACTAAACCTTTGTTCACTTTAAGCCAAAAGTTTAATTAATAAATTTGTCATTCATAGATGAATTCTAATGGTCCCAACTGGCGAACAGAAAACAAACATATTATTTGTTAACTGGAAATATAATTTTTATTTAAGTGTTAAAGGCACATAAACAAATGAAAACCTTAAAATTACAATAAAGTTTTCCTCCAGTCAAGTTTTTCAGTGATTTTGACTTCATACTTTTTCTCTTTTGCCTGATGAAAAGTTTTAATTTCAAAATATCTGTAATATAATAAAAAATTACATTATAATTTCCTAAAAAACAAATATCAAAAATCTTCTTGGCTATAAAAAGTTTCTTGAGTTCTATTATAAATAATTCTCCTTAAGTATTCAATGTTTTCCCTAAATTTAGTGTGTACTTTTTTTTTTCTTTTAGTTTTTCTGGATAAGAAGTAGCCCTGTAAAATGCCACTTTATAAAAAAAGTATTTTCTAAACTTGAACATACAACTTTCCTTCATTTTACTTGCTTTAAACTTTTAACCGCACTATCTCTACACTACTTCACTACTTCACTAATAGAGAAAGTTAATGAAAAGTTTAACAAAAAATTCTATACTGACCTTGATCGCGGGATGGCTTTTTTGTATTTAATCCGAGTTCAATTTGCTGAATACACCAGTACAGTTCTTCTTCAAAGTTATCAAAAACATCAATTGAATCCTGTAATTATAAGATTATATAATTTACATAACTCTGAATTACTTTCTTGAATTCTAAAATATGTGTTTAAGCAAATGATAATGATAAAGGTGGCTTGTTCAATCATTCCTCACATATTTATTCATAAAAAAGACCAAGAAGCTGCGTGTAAAAAAATTTTTGACTTATATTGAATTGGAATGACTAAAAGAGAAATAGAAATCTTAATAAATCTTGTTTTAACCTAGTTTATTTAATGAAGAAAATAAAAATTTAAAAAAATTAATTTCATTAAAAAATAACAACCATTATCAAAGAATAAACAGAAATGAATTTATTCCATCAAAAAAAAGTCAAGTAAGGTTTATTTTCTTTATGTGTAAATTATACATAAAACATGAGAATATGAAATAAAAAAACAATATGGTGTATTAACTCTATATGATTGGATTTGATTATGAACAATTTTTAATTTGGAAGAAGATTTGAATGATCTTATCATTGAATCGGGCAGTGGCTCAATTTAAAGCTTCCATTTGTACTACTGCTAGGTTGAAGAAAAATTTAAATTCATTTATTGGCAGTAAAATCTTAGTCAAAAATATTCTCTAACCCTCACTCAAAATTATCTGCAGATTTAGATGACAAACCAAAGTTTATGAGACAAGTTGCTTAGCAAGAAGTATCTGTTTTTATTCAATTTGTTAAAAAAAAAAAAAAACTTTTTTTTCTGTCAGTTATCTAAATTTTTGACTTCAAAGTGAAATAAAAGTGAAATTAATGCCAGGGAACCATTAAAAAATTATTATCTCACAACTGCACAATTATGGCATGTTCATACCAGCATTCGAGCACTAATGGAAAACCAGTTAGGGTTATTGTCACATGGATTTTAAATTAAAACTCACATCTTGAGTGCTATCTTCATCAACAATTTCTTTTTCTTCCTGAAAAGAAGTCATGTATCAAGAAAATACAACAACAGAAAGAAACTAAAACATTTTCATTTGAAAGACATCTCTCTTTTATCAAGACAAATAATAATTGTGGATAGGTCATGGATCGATTTATTCCAGAAAGAAAAAAATAATTTAAGCAATAATTCATGGCAACACAGCGATCACTTATGTTGTATTTAATCAGTTTAAAGAGTTTCTCTGACATTTCCAACTGAAATAAAAAAATTCCCAATTTCTAGCCATTTCAACGTTATAAATATGGTTAGAAAATTTCAACTATAGAATAGGCTGTGCTAGCTCATGATTGCAGATTATTGCAATCAAGATTTTGGGAGTGCCAGCCGAGTTCAGATGGAGTCACACTGAGCTCCATAACTTTTTAAAAACTTCAAATCAGCTCTTCAGAGTATTTATGCCTAAGTAGGTCTACTAGCTTTCTCAAACAGAAGTATTTGTTATCATACCATATTCCAGAAATTCCATGAAAAATTTTTTCATTTCTTAACAAAATAAACATAAAAATTTAAACATTTTCTTTTTCTAACTTGAGTTTTGACAAAGTGGTAAAACAGCCAGTTTCATATTTAAACCTTTGTAAACAATTTGAAACATTTCTGGCAAAAACTCAATCAAACTAGCTCTGTGAAATGTCATGATTTACGTTTTTCTCCAATTTTTTCTTATTCTTTGCTGCTTCTCTTTTTTTCTTGTTTTTCATCTGTTGCTTAGTATGCTGCTCAGCTTTATTTTTAGTATCAGCATTGTCACCCATCGCTTTTTAATTTATTACTAAAAAAAACATTTTTTAATTGAAGGTCCATTCTTGTCTCATTTACTCAAAAAACAGGTCAATAAATTTTTTCTCCAAAAATCAAATTCTCATAGCATTAATTCTTATCTTTAAGTGAAGGGTTAAGAAAACAATGAGCAACCTCCAAAAAAATTTGAAAATGTTTCCCCAGATTTTTAGGGATATAACAATTTTTCCAGCCCTTAAAACTTACCTTTATGAAAAAGAATCAAAAAGGTGTTACGAGTAAACTGGAGAAAAGTCTAAACATTTTCAAATTTGATCCATTTTTTGCCCTGTTTACCCAAATATTGGGCTAATTAAAGTTTAATTTAAACATATAGCTCTTTCACATCCGGATTAAACTTTAATTTTGTGTAATAAAATAATGAAAAGCTATTAAAACATGTACCAAGAAATGGAGGAAGAGATAGTACCAAATGCACAGTACTCTGTTTGCTGTTTGGGTCCTCAATTTATTTGAAACATTACATAAAAACATTACACTGCCACAAATAATGTTCTAGAAGACATTGCTAATACATGTTAAACACATTAGAAGGCATCTAAAGTATGTCACATGGGTTCATAATTCAGACATGTGACCTTTCAATGTCACATATTATATTTGTTTATGATAAAATGTATGAAAGTTTTAAGGCACTTCATATGAAGTACAATTGAGTGTCTTTAAAGGCAAATATAAGAAACTAATGGAACCCTAAAGTGATTAAAAAGTATTGAAATTTAGTCCACCATAGATCAGTATTGAATGGTATTGTTAAAAGAATAAGTACAAAAAGTGGATGTCTTAAAAAAGCTATAAAAAAATCAGACACTAGTTGAAAGCAATTTTTCCAAAAATAGCTTATATGAGTTCTATCTGTAGTATTTAATAAGCAGAAATTTTGTACATGCTGTGCGCTGGATTTCATCTTTTTGTAAACTTTTGAAACATCAATTATTGCATACCTTCAGGGATTTAGCTGTTTTAATGTAAAATGGATTAAAAAATAATGTTTCTAGAGAAATTGATATAAAATGTTTTACTAGGCTTTTACCTAAATCGCAATTGTGCTTAATAGATAAGGGTGCCATGAATGAGGTTAAAATTTTCCCTCAATTGCTTTAAGGTTCTAAATGTTACTTATATCTATAAAAACAACCACCGATGAGGTTAATTAATGTAAGAATATATTATATGAACCCGATGCAATGTAATTAAAAGACATTCACGCAACAAGAGCAGGATTAGCATAACAAAATTAAACTTTCACTTATAAATTTAACTTTGAGAGATTAAAACCAGCCTTGATTACTTATAACGCAGCAAATTAAATAGCTTGTAACAAAAACTTTAGCAAATTTTAAAAATTTATCACTGAAAACCTTTGTTGCTTGTTCGTTAACTATGGTGAAAGATTATACTTTTCTGTTTATACAAAGTGTACAAGTGTTAACATATTTCGTTTTTTTAAAAAA
This sequence comes from Euphysa ruthae, assembly GCA_035046665.1. Lineage (NCBI taxonomy): Eukaryota > Metazoa > Cnidaria > Hydrozoa > Anthoathecata > Corymorphidae > Euphysa > Euphysa ruthae. The sequence goes on from JAUZNK010019292.1 coordinate 16,363, forward strand.
CAAACTTCAACCTGTGTATATATCTCTTAATAATCTAAATAATATTTTATTAACTTCCTAAATAAAAAACAAAAATTTTAATTTTAATTTCATTGTGGCGATATTCACACACTTTAGAGATGAAATAATGTGGAAATAATAATAATAATTTGGAATAAAGAAATCTAAAATTAATCTCTAGCAGACGGAAAAAGATCTTTTTTTTTTCATAACTCACACCAAACAATACTTTTTAAAGGTGGCATTTGCTTAACAAGATATGTTTTCCCTTCAAGTTGACAAGTAGCCATAACAAAAACAAAACAAAAAGATGCTCTCTTCGAGAAAAAAGTTATTTTTGTATAAAAAAAAAAACGCGTGGTTTAGGAAAAAAAATAATGGAGGCAAAAATAGCATTACAAAATTTGATTAAATCGATTTTCAAAAAAAAAAATGATACAAACACTGAAAGATTTTGGTCAAGAGTTAAAGGGAATCCACAGTCGTGGTTACGTTCTCAGAATAAACTTTTGAAAAAGAGGAATTATGCTGCTTGAAAACCTTTTTTTTCATTCTTAAATAAATTTAGTTTAAGCGAAAGTTAGACGGATGATATAACTGGACGTATATTGATGGTATCAACAAACTAAGGGATTTATTTATTTGCTTTAAACTGCACAAATTTATAATTTATTGATATGATTTTTTGTAAAATATTGGACAATATTGATCAGATCTTAAAGTTATGAAAATATTTATAGAATTCATATTGAAAACAATAATTTTAAAATTTGTAAAAGCTATGCTCAATAACCTCAGCAAGCCAAATGTGACTTTTACTAAACTTATCATAAACTTGAAAAAAAAGAAGATATAACCTGTTAGGAATTAATTTAAGAATACACTGACTGAGCTATCTTTGTTCTTCAACAGTAAATAAAAAAATTTTAGACATGTTAAAAATTTTAAATACTTATGAATATTCAGGTCTCTTTTATTTATGCATAAAATATTTCCAAAATTTTCATAACAAACTTAAGACATAATATCCTTACTTAGATCTTAAAAGATTTGAGTTAAATCCACAGGAAAAAAATGGCATACATCTCACAAGTGCAAATCAAGATGAGGAGGTTGGTAAAAGGAGTAAAGGAGGGCAACCATACAAATTGCTGTTAAAAACCCTGAAAAAAACCCAAAACATTATATGGTATAATATGTTACTTTACTTAAACATTCTCTTGAAATAATACAAAAAAAAAACCAATGAAAAGAAATAATTAGAATCAATAATGTGATTTTAAAACTGCAATTTAGAAAAATAACCTATAACCCATTTGCTAAAAATTCTTCAGGTGACGCAAGTTTAACATAGTACATGTTGCTTATTAGAGTACCAATACTAAGGTACAACAGAGCAAATAATCTGAAGCTCAATAGAACACAGCTTACAAAGCTTATATCAATCGAAAACCAAACATCACACGTTATCGACAAGTTATCATAAAATCAAAAACGTTTTTAGAAAGAATGCGTAGTATACCAACCTGAACAAATGCTTGCTAAAAAAAATTTCAGTTATCATCATTCTGATAAAATTTCCTAAAGTGCTATCGCAAGAATATAATGAAATATTTTAATACCGTTTTATATAACAGTGTAATTTTTTATTAATAACCATTTTTGTTTTTATTCATAAATTATATTTTCATTCCCTTTGATTTGACTCCAAAGCCAAAAAAAAAACAATAAAGTCAAAGTTTTTCATTAAAGAATTTTTATCTTAGTCAAATATTAATGCTGCAAAACATATAGACTGAATTTTATTGCAACAAAACCAATTATGCTTAGTGAACACAATTCTATAAGTAGAGAATTCAAAAAGCGTCAAAATATAGTAAATATATTGTAATGTGTTGAAAGTTGTAAATACAAAAAAAATTGTATTAATGTTATAAAAAAATTTAAGCATTAAAATCATATAAACTATTTCTTTTTCAAATATTAAAAAAAAAAAAAAAAAAGAAAAAAAAAACCATACTCATAATACTACTGATATGTATATAAAATATATAATATGCATATAGACAACTATAAACTAAAATTGGTTTAGCAACTTTCATAGCACAGGTCTGTGAAGGTTCCTACTCAATATAGAGCGAACATCGTTCGTATATCTAAGAGCATCAAGTATTGGCAGAAGGTTCAACAGAGCAGTGTCAGAAGGATCAGCGAACCAAGAAACAATTGGAATAGCATTATCTAAAAAAACAATTGTGATAGCTTTTTTAATTTTACCTTCAGCAACACAAAGGGTATTTAATAAATTAAAGCGTTTAAAATAGGACTTATAGAGGACCATCTAACTACTATGGATCTCTTATACCCATGAAGTAACTAAGCAAATTCCTATCCTATCCATAATAGCTGTGATAGCCCCTAAAAAAGCGAAATGTTTCTAAATGGAAAGAGACATAGAGAAAAAGTTTTTTATGATACCGCTTTTGAAATAATGTTTTTTGGACAATATTTGGTCCTTGTTGGACCCAGAGCTCAAAAATGGAAAACATTAAGCCAGTTTTTAAACCTAGTTCTAGAAAAAAAAAATATATTGGGAGGAAGATCATTTGGATCAACTGAAAATAATAGAACTGAAAAGTCCTATAACCAATCAACAGTAACTAAAAAATTTAAAAACTGCATACAAGCTAAACTTATTAGAAAAAACAAAAATTCTCAAGAACCACAAACTGTCAACTTGATCTTGTTTTTAGGGTAGCTCATAGCCCTAAACTTTTTAAAAAAATCATGCCAAAAAATTTAAAAAAATTTTGGAAACAATAAATTTAATAAATTTTAAATTGCCAGACAAGCTAAAATTTTCATGGAAAACAAAATACTTTTAATACTAAACAAAATTGTGACAGAAACAAAGGGACACAATTTCTGGAGAAGAACTCAGTCACTGTTTGGGTCAATTTGCTGGATTTGATAGACTTTTAGAATAGCCAACCTGTGAAAATCAATTGCGCAAAATGAGATTAACAAAGTTACTTTTAAACTTGACCTTTTTTTGGGCTTTTAAAAACTAATTTTTTCCACATGTGGCCACGAGTCCAAAGATTTTCCTAATTATAACCATAACTATAACCCCTTAATCCAAAACTTTTTTCTAGGTTTAAAATTATGTCTTATTAAAACAAGTAGCATAATGAAAAGCTAACACCTTTATTTACGATAGCCATGTGACTTTATGTAAATTTTATCAAAAAAAATTTATTTTTGACCAGATTTAAAATAAGTGTTTCAGTCATAAAAACAATTATAATATATTATAATATAACTATAATATATTATTATAACTATATTATATCTGGTATTCAGAAAAGATAACTTATTAAAAAAGTGCAAAAAAAGTCACCTTTTTATTTGGAAATTTGGAATTTTGACTACCAATATAAATTTAAAGGAAATTTTTTTTTTTTTTGAAAACTTCAATATTTTAATCTAATTGATGCAATTTAAAGTTTATTAAATCAAATTTTAGATCATTCAAAACATTGCAGCAACACAGTATGTATAAAATATAAAAACCTACTTGGATACCCCCTGTAAGCGCCAGGGGAATTATCAAGGATAAATATTCTTCTTAGATCAGGATTAATTAAGGTTAAATCTTTTGAAAATCCACCAACATCCATCTTACAATGCTGGAAAAAAATTTAAAATGTAATTAGGCTCCAATCAAAGAATCAATTAATTTTTAAGCTCTAATGCTTGGAAAAAGCAAAAAATAATATTAAAATAATGAAAATTACAAAAAACGATTGAGATGAGTTGTGCTAAGATTTCATTATAACTGTCTAGTCAGCATTTACTATCGTCCAATGGGAAATCAAAAGCACTGAATAAATATCCTGTAATCTTATTATCAATTGACTCCTTCATTTTACAATTGTTCCACATGCTAAATTTTTTAGTTCTCAATAACATTTGTTTATCATGAACTTGTAAATTTTTTTATAATCATAATAAATAGAAGCAATTATTTTATTTTTCTATTTTTTGTTGTTTTAACATGCACATCTATAAACCTTTTCTTGAAATCTAATGTTTTCATCTAATTTGTTGTATAAGATATTAAACTTTTCTTGTAAGAAGTCCATAGCATCATCTTTTGTGTCCACAAAGACAATTGTCCATGAGATGTCAGCTGAAAATTGTAAAATATGTCTTTGACTTAGTATATAGGGATTGTTTGCAACAAACATTTGATGATAATAATATTGTTGGGGCTGTTTTTTTTATTAATAAAATGTCGGACGGAAAAATCGATAGCTCAACCGGTCATAAAAAACGATTTATAAGTAAATTATTTTATTTTATACCAGGACTTGGTTGACTAGGGGTCTGTTTAGCTTGAGTAAATTGCAGAAATTAATATCAAACAGAGGGAAGAAAAAAATTAAAATTTTATTTTAGTGTCGGACGGAATCGATAAAAATTGAATTTTTGAAACTTTTGACTGAGCTATCAATTCTATCAAAACTTGAAGTGACAAGGATTCACAAGACATATATATTTGCAATAAGGTAATAGTCGTTTTTTTAAATAATATTTCGAACCTTTTTAACTTCTCAAACTCAATATGCCACCAATTTACAAAAGCAATATAATTTAGTGTCGGACGGCCAAAAAAAAAAGTTGCTCAAAACTCCAAAAAAAATGCTTAGTCGTTTATTCACTTTGAAACGCAATCACTTAAACCAAATTTTTAAATACCATTTAGGTATATGTAAAGAAAATGAGGATTTGAAGAATCAATCCGTCCGACACTATAATAGCTATTATAACAAATATTTGGGAACTTTAAATAATCCAAAGAAATTTCA